>REGL01001136.1:18733-28954 GCA_004194395.1 Aurelia aurita complex sp. Pacific | reverse complement strand
AAGATAACCTAAGCCTATTGGGTCATGAATACCGAAAACAGACTTTGCACTGGGACGAATTACCCGGGGGGGGGGGTACTTCACATATTTTGGGTACGGGGACGTGCCATCGGGAAGGGTATCGATTTTCGCGATTTTGGTATAAGGAACGGTATCGATTTCCACGATTTTGGTATAAGGAACGGTATCAATTTTCGCGATTTTGGTTTAAGGAACGATTTTGGTATACTTTTTCGGAAAATTGGTATAAGGTCGGGTATACTTTTTCGCAAAATTGGTATAAAGTCGGGTATAATTTTATGCAAAATTGGTATAAGGAACGGGTGTGTTTTTGAAGCTTCGATGGCACGTCCCCGACCAAAACCTGGTCAAGTAACCCCCCCCCCCGGAGAGTTTGGTGCTTTAAAAGAAGTTCCTTTTAAAAAGAAATAAAGAAAACACTTGTTTGCATCCAAATCTACTTATCTGCCTAGCCATTAAACACATTTCTGCATAAAACTGCAACAGCAAGAATCTTTGAACAAAACTGCAAGAAGATAAATGAACAATCTATATGTTCATTGCTAACTCTTGAAGTCATAGCTCGTTTCAGCCCGTAAACTTCAAATTTTTGACGATCATGTGATAAAATTCTCTTTAAATGTGACACTGTAAATTCTACCGGGTAAGTCAATAAAAAGAATCCCTGTTTGAAAACATTCTGAAGTTATGAGGGATTTTCTCCAGAAAGCCCTTTCGATATCTCTTCAAAACAGGCTCAAAACAAATTTCCCGAGCTTTCTGCAGTATCTCAATGAGTTCAACAAAATCATCCTGACTGACATGTTTTATCCTCTTGGGAAGATGAAATCGTCCGGAATAATGTTGTTTTGCCCCAAGGGATGACATTTTTATCTCCCAGAGGGAGGAAACGTCCCAAAGCATGTACACGTCATTACTATAAGGCATAGACAGACGAGAAATTTTGTCGTGATTTTATGCAGTTGTTGGAAGTTTCTTGGAGGGGCTTCCTCGAGAAAATCTCTCGTAATTTCAGAACTGAGTGGCCCTATTTCAGGCCAGTAAATTTTAGAATATATTTGGATATGTTCACTATTGAATGACATATTTGCCAACATTATTGTCTTGATATCAAGGGATCTGTGGTCTTTCAAACAGGAATCCTTTTTTTGACTTACCCGGTATTATGACGCCGAATTAGTGCTTGCGTACTTACCTCTCTAAAGCAGTTTAGAGGTACTGAAAACTTACCTAATTCTGGGGGCTTTGAGGTGGTAACTTTAAGAAAAAAAAGAAAGAACTTCAATGTTGTAATTTGTTTAAAAACTGCTTGGAAGGAATCTTATCATCCGTATTATCGTCTAGTTTTGCTCCTTTTAGCCGTTACAATGGTCAGCTCAGAAATCGAAAGTCTTATTGTCTTACGAGTTGCAAGATAAGCTTGTGTGTTAGGCTAATTTGATAACTTAAACATTTTTTTTCTAAAACAAAAGACATGCTTCCAATTTCAATGAAAACTTTTCCTTAGCACTTCACACTATGAATGTAAGTGAATTATTTTGTGAGAAAGGCACACATTGTCGAATTTCGTGATTCATTGATATAAGTTCTTTTAGTTCCTTCAAACTTGATGACGTGACATACTCAAAACACACACAAACATACTTTGAGATGGCGTCAATATTTCTTTTCTGTCATATTTTCACAAATTGCATCTATTTTCATGCTTCGGTTGTATACGCTGTAACTTAATCAGCCATGTATACTTATATATATTACAACTCGCTCTGCCTTCTCGGCATTGAGCACTACTGTTTCGACCAGTCAAGACATTTGCAACATTTGTATGGTATATGGTATATGGTATATGGTATATGGTATATGGTATATGGTATATGGTATATGGTGTATGGTATATGGTATATGGTATATGGTATATGGTATATGGTATATGGTATGTGGTATATGGTATATGGTATATGGTATATGGTATGTGGTATATGGTATATGGTATATGGTATATATACGCACCACATCTTTTGCATGTTTTTGCACATTTTCTCCAGAGCAATGGCCATTGACTGCACCAATTCTTTGCATGTATACAGAAGACACCATTTTTATCTTTACATGCTGAAGAAAAAGATGGTTGATCAGTTGGAAAGAACAAGTATTTATTTATCCTTACAAACTGATATTGACCATTTCCGGGGGGTAACTTCAATAGATGGATAACGAGGGTGTGCCATTTTGAATTGTAAAATCATACCCTAAAATTTATGAATTTTTCAAAAACCATACCCCAAAATTTACGGGCGATTCAAAATAGATACCCTAAAATTGTGACCAAAATTCGAAATTCTAACCAAGTATCTGAAATTAGATCAAATTCAATACCCTGAAGCGTTTTTCTTCCAAAATGACACCCCAAAATTTATGTTCGTTTGTGATGTTACCAAAAATGACAACCTAAAATTTATTTTCAGCCTGAAAAAAGGTACCCCAAAAAATGGCACATGTGGTAGTGACCCCCCCCCCAGGTGACCCCACCTATTACATTTCATGTGAACAGCTATAGCCTGCAATGGAGCCAGTTAAAGGACAAGCTGCTAGCTATTAAGTACTGAATTTCTGCAGCACTAGGTGCATGGCTTGAATCTAGATATTTTTTGACACTTTATAAGAAACGAAACATGTCAAAATGTATTCAGCCATATCCCATTTTTTACTGGCGAACACAGATTGCGCAAGGGTATGGTAGCCTGTGTTCCAGACCACTTGAGAAGGAAAGTGGTCTGTGTAACCAAGCACTAATCCGTATTCACAAATTTTCTTCGGAATCTGAAGAAAAATTAATATATGCAACTAATAATTCGCATAGTCACTATTTGTTTTGTTATCAAAAGGAAAAGCCTGTCTCATGTGAAGAACTCACATTACAATACAAAGAATAGAAAATTTCAATGTCTACTAATCCTATTGACTTTTTACGATGAAAGAATAGGAGATTTGAATGCCTGCTAATCCTACTGAGTTTTTACGCCCGTGCAAAGTGATAACGATCAGCCCTGGTTTGTTTCAAACACACATGTTCACAAAGATATCCGTTGTGTTGATCACTGACTTCATTGCAGCCAATCAGATCCGTGAAAAAATGCCCTTAATTATTTCGCAATTCAATTCATCGTCTGAACACGGATAAGTGCTTGGTTACACAGACCACTTTCCATTCCCAGAGGTCTGGAACACAGGCTAGGGTATGGCAGTGACTGGCTGAACATTTGCAGGCCTAGGTCACTGTCTGTTTAGGTGTCCTTGCCAGATAAAGTGAAGCTGTATTGCTATTTTTTATTTTGATGATTTCCAAACAAAACGATGGCAACAGCTGATCTCAAAACCAGTGGAGAACTTGAAAAATGAGGTGCAATGGAAAGCAAGTAATACAGTATTTTTCATAATTTGATTGTGCTATATTCTTTACATCAAATGAAATTGTTCACTTCAGGTCAAATTTAAGGCTTCTTGGGACTTGTTCATATGGAGAAAGCTACCCCGTCATTTTACCGGCGAAGCGGGATGCCCGTTATGCCAAGATCCGTCTCATATAGCCTTAAAATAGCACAAGCGTCCACATGAGAAAACATTTCCCCGGCTGGCCAAGAATTCGCTTGAACTCTACCGGGGTTCCGCATAACCATCATAACCGAGGAAATATTTTCCCAAATGAACACACTTTCCCGGCTAGGCGGGGAAATCACTTTTGTTTATCGCTAAGCCTTTGGCGTCAGAGACAACGTGCTATTTCTTGCGTACCCCGGCTTGCCGGAAAAATTTTCTCATATGAAAGGTCAAGGAATATTACCTTGGCTGAGCGAGTTTCCCGGCGAAACGGGAAAATGCCGGGAGACACCCTACACACCCACTGTTTCTTTAGCTACACAACGAAAAGGCACGCGTTAAAGTTACCAAATACAGTAGGGTATACATTTTAAACCTAACCTGGACTTGCGCCAAGTCTCGCTCTTGATCAATAACAGGAGGGCAGAGGGAGTACTCATTTCCCCTCCCGTATTTATTGATCAAGAGCGAGACTTGGCGCAAGTCCAAACCTAACCCTGACCAGCTTTTAACCATATGTGTTCTGTTTTCAAATTGGCTACAAGGGAAATGAGCCTGAACACACCTTTATACTATCGTCCTGTCTTGTTCTAAGCCTTGTGGTAATATTGTAGCATTGTATAGTAACATTGCAGTATTATATTACTTTTTGTAGCACTGCAGTAATTTTGTTATGAGTATTGCATATTGTATTAACAATGTTACATAAAAACACTAGCTCTGCACTATCTCACAGTTACAGCAACTGTAAAATCTTGTCGCTGAAATTGTGCTTTAATATTTTATTAATGGAACGTTGATCAACAAAGTATAGTATACACCGAATATCGACCAGAATTCAACATTGAATCAATCTGACTTTAGCAACTAGGTTGGCTCTGGTTAATACCCACCTGGCCACTTCTGTTTGTAGGCATCATCTGCATCTTTATCGGCATAAAGAATACCTGTGGCTGCAACTATTATGCCAAATAGTAAGTAGCCCATCGTCCAGTTTTTCTTCGAGTTACTTCTCGAGACCTTTACCACTGCAACGACAGCTTTGCAGAGTCTCTTCTATGAAGACCAGAGAACATCTGACGGTAGGAAGCCTGTTTTCGAGATGTTGTCTACAGTAGCTAAGAGATATAGATTCATGGTGAAGTATGTGTCGTGTACAGCCCATTTTCAGAAGTGTGTTGGGATGAAACTCTCAACACGTGTGATTTTGAATCATCTGACGCTGGAAGGTTTTAACATTTACGTAAATTGCTAAAGAGGCATGAAATTCAACGAAAATGCAGGCCATGCACTCACACGCAAGAAAATGATTGAAAACGCCCTTTTCTCGCTAGTACTTTATAGCCTACGATGCTTTATAGCAACGAACTATCGTCACTTTCAGTGTTGCGTATTTTTCAACTATTGTGAAAGTTCATCGTGCAGTGGGAATGACATAGGGGTGAAAATTTTGCGCTAATCGTTATTCCTAATGATATATGAAACACTTGCTGTAAAAAGCATAGTGTGTAAACATGATGTAAAGCATGTAAAATTTAAAATTACAACNATCTTTATCGGCATAAAGAATACCTGTGGCTGCAACTATTATGCCAAATAGTAAGTAGCCCATCGTCCAGTTTTTCTTCAAGTTACTTCTCGAGACCTTTACCACTGCAACGACAGCTTTGCAGAGTCTCTTCTATGAAGACCAGAGAACATCTGACGGTAGGAAGCCTGTTTTCGAGATGTTGTCTACAGTAGCTAAGAGATATAGATTCATGGTGAAGTATGTGTCGTGTACAGCCCATTTTCAGAAGTGTGTTGGGATGAAACTCTCAACACGTGTGATTTTGAATCATCTGACGCTGGAAGGTTTTAACATTTACGTAAATTGCTAAAGAGCATGAAATTCAACGAAAATGCAGGCCATGCACTCACACGCAAGAAAATGATTGAAAACGCCCTTTTCTCGCTACTTTATAGCCTACGATGCTTTATAGCAACGAACTATCGTCACTTTCAGTGTTGCGTATTTTTCAACTATTGTGAAAGTTCATCGTGCAGTGGGAATGACATAGGGGTAAAAATTTTGCGCTAATCGTTATTCCTAATGATATATGTAACACTTGCTGTAAAAAGCATAGTGTGTAAACTTGATGTAAAGCATGTAAAATTTAAAATTACAACTTGACATCTTGGACGACTTGGTTACATTCACAGCAACAACAACCAACTTAGTCGGTGCCATGGAAACAGCAGTGAAGCTTTTCCGAAGAAGAATGTTCTCTCGCCACGATAGAAGTTTGCTCTGCTGGTGATTAAAGTTCCTGCGAGACTCGCTGTGGTAAGTATTTTCGACGATGATCACTAGGATATAGTAAGCTTCTAATATAGTATTCAAAGAATTTACGTGCCAGTCATATGATAGCAGAGCCAAATCCTGGAATTTCTAGGCCAATGAATTTAGGCCCTTTTCGCCGCCACTAGAATCGATACACGTTTTTGGGTCCTATTAGATCGAATTGTCAGTATGTGCCCAAGCCTACAGTGAAATAAGTGTAGAAATTACCAAAAGAAAGCCAGCATCCAATTCAGTTCATGTAAACGCGATGAAGACATACACCATCCATCGACAGAGTTGAATGAAACTCACTTAATTAAACTCAGCACACAGCACATATAGCTAGAAGATGTTCAACTCAGCAGCACACAGCACAGCACAGGCTGAAATTTTTCATGTAAAAGGTATCTCATCAGTCCATCCTTTCTAGGTCAGTAAGTTAGTTCTCAGATGTGACTGTGAGGGAACAAAACAATATTGCTATCGTGTAGCGTCTAATTCAACTGTATAGTTGCCGTATACCCATAGTGGATGTTACGCCACAGATCTGTGTGGCGTACAGCCTATTCCTGAATTTTACGGCGGCATATTCCTTCCTTCTCCAACAATGCTTGGCGTAAAATTTAGCATTGAAATTTAGCAATTTGCTGTCATCATCATATTCATTATTTGGTAGCCCATTCAGCAATGCTGGTTTGCAAGGGGATATGGGCCAGAATCAAATGCAGAATCCTGATTTCCAAACAAACCACTTAACCACATTATTCTAATTTCTTTGTCTAAAAGATGAGCGCTTTTACCAAAACGAAATTTTCACATTCTATTTGCCTTTGGCTAATAGCTTAAGATGTTCAGCCATGTACTTTTTACTCCATAGCCCACATCAAACATTTCAATTTTTTTACTGACTCTGTGGACAAATATACATAGCAGAATATACAGTACTGTGTAATAATGCAGCAACTCATGTCCTTATATTTCTAGAAAACAAACCTTAAGCCTCAAAGGGCTATTAGTTAGATGAAGGAGGGTGAGCAAAATGAAGATGATCATGATGGACACTTGCCACCAGTAACAAACATCACACCAAAATTGCAAAGCAAGGATGAACAGAGGATGAGTGCATCTCCTAATATTGAAAAGAAACTATCTTCACAGCGAACTCAAGGTCCACCATATTTGAAGAACAAGCTTCCACCAAAGTCATTTAAAGTTTCAACAGTTACTGTGACCAAAAGGTTAGATTAAACTTCACAGGTTTTGGACAATGAGATTTTAATTTAGTTGGGGCATTCAGTGATAATCTTTGTCTAAAATTGGGTTAATTTTATGCAAATATAACCCATATGTCAAGTGAATGATTTGATCAATGAGCTATGAAAAAGAAAATTGCTTCCAATGTTTCAAATAGTGCCCAAAACATTTGTTGCACACAGTTTTCATCCAAAACAATCCAGACTTGTAATATTCAATTGAAGTCAACCATTGATTAGTCAGATTATAAAATCAGATTGAAATCAACCATTATCCATCCCTTTGAGTATAGCTATTTCTGGTACTACTGTAAATTTACCCAGGGGGGGGGGCACTTGACCTAAATTTGTAAGGGGATGAGCCCACAAATATTGTTTTTGCCCGGCTCCAGAATTTTCCCCTTCAAATGATAAAAATGAACTAAATAACAATCTGATCTAACACAATTTCTCCTTTTTGACATGTCTGGACAACCGGCTCCAGAAAAATTGCCTTCTTCTGATACCCCATTCTAGACAAAATAGATGAAAACAATACCCTGAAAAATGGCACATCCCCATCAGACAAATATACTAAGTACCCCCCCCCCCTCGTGAAATTTACCTGAAGGAATTCTTAAAACTCTGTTTTAAATTGTCAAGAATTATGAAAGACTGCTACCGTTTTGAAGAAGAATCCTTGGGAATAGTCCACCAAGGCCTCTTTGGCAAAGCAACAGTGCTAATACACCTTAAGGCCTGTATCCACACTGTGTGTTCATTTTGTTGTATCTATTTATAAGTTGATATCACAAATTTTAAATCTTTGTTTACATCAAGGAAATGGAAGGGAGTACAATTGGGACAACAAATAAATAGAGGAGAGACTGTTTCATTACCAAGTAAGCATTTCCACATTTACATTAAAGGGAATCAACATAGTTAAAAGCGGGCCTGAGCCAAGTTAACAATATACCCTATTAAACAAGGGCAGATATTTTAATACAATAGCAACAGTTGCGTTTGATTGACACCTCAATTCAAAGCGAATAGCGACTGTAGACAAAGGAAATTCTCTCAACCAGTAATTCAAAACAAACGAAGCTGCAAACGTCCCCTGAAACTGGTAGGGCCAACTCTCGCCTTGTGCAAGCAAAAGGTGGTTTCTAAGGAAAGTCATGTGCTTATAACGAAAGAGGAAGGGTAAAACTAAAGTTCTATGTGGCGGATTTGATAAATATGCGAGAATTACAATGCCTCCTGCTCAGCTTTTGAATCAAATAAACAAAATCCGCCGCACAGAACTTTAGTTTTACCCTTCTACTTTCGTTATAAGCACATATCTACTCTTAAAAACTACCTTTCATTTGCACAAGGCAAGAGTTTGCCCTATTAATTTCGGAGAAACATTGCGGTTTTGTTTGTTTTGAATTACTGGTTGAGAGAATTTCCATTGTCTACAGTCGCTGATCGCTTTGAATTAAGGTGTCAATCAAACGCAACTGTTGTTATTGTGTTACAAAATGTGCCCTTGTTACCCTATTATATTTGATAATTTTGAAACATGCAATTTCCTTGTGTAACTAATAATTAATAGATGCATAGGCGTTTTCTTTGGTCTATTTATAGCGACCACTCGATATTTTAGCTATGTCTATTTCCTTTAGCGATAATCAACCATACCATATCATTGCAAACCAGCGATTAGAAAAAGTCATGTCTTTGGCCATTCTGGTTTTGGTAGACTTCTGAGATATTATCTTTTTGGCCTCTTCTGAAAATAATCGAGATCTGAGGCAGCTGAAACCTTCTGCTCCCAAAGCTGGAAGGCTTCCGAGAGATCGTTTCTTTAATCTATAAGTTTGCAGATCAAATATTGCAAGGTATTTTTTCATGCATGCCAACAGTACATGCATTTTGTAAGGCTGCGCACTTAATTGACCATAGAAATGGAGTTTAAATTCTTTCCGGAGCTCTCTCCAATCTTGCAATCTCTAGCGTTTTCAGAAAGTGGACTATTTTGGCAATTATATGATTTTTCTCCTTTCAGAAAAATCCAAGGCATACCAGACATGGACTCCTAATGCATTCTCCATTCTTGTTCACAGGTTTGAAAGACTGTATAGAATCAAGGCCACCACTTCAAGGAGACTTGAGTGGACCGACAATTTATAGCTATGATCCACCAAATGACAAGCCTGAGATGACCTCATTTCCATCTTATACAATTAGACCAAAGACTCAACAAGATCGAGGTATTTTAGAATTTCTTTACTAAAGTCTGATTCTCGTATGCTAGATAACATTATTTGAATTATTAGGGTTACATTTTGGTTGTTAGTTATTTCAAAAGTCTCTTGTTTATCAAAACAAGTTTCCTGATTCAGTCGTATTTTTGAACAGTCGAACAGTAAATTAGTCAAAATGACAAAGATCATGTTCTCTCACAACCTCGCTTTGTCCAAAAACACTTGATTTTTCTTAAGGGTTGGGCTTGAATTTACCTTTTAGAATATGTGAGTTCATAATTATTTTCTGATTTGATTTGTCGAATGTTTTCGTCAATAATTCAAAATCTTTCCTTTATTTAAGTGTTCACCCTACTAAAACCGACCTGCTCATTGCATTCTAAAGTCTTAGGTATTTTTTTCAAGATTGTCACTCCCATTGCATGCAGGAACTCCCAAGACATAGACTAGCTGAAATTCGTTAACTTGTTAGTAGCATTTTTAGCAGCTGGCAGCATGCTTCTTTCATTTCAAGTTTCAAGTTGCATGTCCTTCGAAAGAGATCTCTAAATTTAACAAAATATCTCATACAGATGGAGGTGACCGAACGGCCTGGACTAAGGAATGGTTTTCACACAACCACGTATGGCTTCAGAAGGCTGACTTTGATCCAAGGGTATGTCGATGAAAAATATCATTATTGATCAAGAGAGCCTTTGCTTTCGACTCGCTTCTTAAAGTGAATATGAAATCTAAGTATATTTGATGAAAATAGCCATTCAAAGACAAAAGGCTGTAACACGTGCCGCACCATATTTGG
>REGL01001135.1:66861-77938 GCA_004194395.1 Aurelia aurita complex sp. Pacific | reverse complement strand
TTAATAAGATGAAGCAAATTAGACTAAAAAAAATTATATTTGACACTTTTTTATTAGGTAAATGACGTCATTAATGTGAATGACGTCATATATATTAAATATTGCTGACATCAGCAAATATGAAAAATTATATATAAAATGAAAGTACTCATCAAATGCAATCGAATGGTGCATGTTTGAGATCGATCAAGCAAATGACACAATAACTACGGACATTTTAAGATTTTTTTTGTTGGCTACTCTCCAAATATGGTATTACTGTGGTCACATGATCAGAGGTAGAACAATGAAATGTTAAGAATTTAATTGCCTATGAAATTTGAGTAAAAGTCACCAAAACTGGTGGTTATATCTCTTGTCGTTTTAGCCTAATGCAGCAAAAACTGGTAGGGGGGGCCAAAAAGGCCCCCCCCCAGTACGAATAGGGTTAATCGTAGGCGCTGTCCTAAACGCGAGCTGTTGTTTTAATTGGTATGTTACAGCATTGCTGCTAGGAAATCGTGCATGGCAGGCCTTCCTGCAACGCCCTATAGACAGCACTAGCTCAGTGGCAGAACTATTTTATCATGTTGATTTGTCCCATTGGGAAAGAGAGGATATTGCATGGTTGATTAGTCTCCTAAACAATTGGAATGGGCGTATTTTGTTCCAGTTTCCAACATGGGAACGGGCCCCTGACATCTCAATTGCCTCATACTGCAGGTGCATGTGGCTTTGCAGCTATAAATAAAGATGTGCCTTTTGCAGGCAGCTGACCAAAGGGCACAGAGGCTGTAACAATTGCTGTTAAAGAGCTGGTCCCTATAGTTCTTGCAGCGCATATTTGGGGACATACATGGTTCCGTAAGCGCATCATTTTCAAATGGGATAACATGGCAGTAGTCAAACTGCTCTGCAATGGGAGTTGCAGAGAAAGGCACTTGGCCTTTTGCTCCGAAATCTAGCGCAAATTGCAGTGCTTAAGAGTTTTACTCTTACATCCATCCATATTCCAGGGGTTAGAAACACACATGCTGATTGGCTTCCTCGCTTTAAGTTTCAGGAATTTTGCTGTGCTGTCCCAACTTAGACTTCCACTTCTGTGGACCTAGCTGCAGGCCTACTTTTATGGCTCCTGTTCCCGCCTTGGACACAAAGTGGCAGAGACTAGGGAATGCATTGGCAACTTAACGAACATATTCCTCTGCACAACCCTTGTTGTTATCGTTTTGCTCCAAGCACAACTCTTTGCATGACAATGGGTCACCTTGTCCAGCTTCAGACTTGACTATTTTACGGTTTATCAATGAAATTAGTGACTCTTACCAGGTGACTACCCTCAAAGTATACTTATTGGCTATCCGTGCCCTGCATGTGCTAATGGGCTTCTCTGACCCTTGTCTAAATTGTCCACGTATCCCAATGGTGATCAAGGGTCTGCACCGCTCTCAAAGTTCTATGAAAACTACCAATCACAGCCCTCGTGCTTTACAGCCTCAAGGTGCAGCTAGATTTAATGAAGAAAGACAATGTGATGTTCTGGTCTGCCTGATGTGTGGCTTTCTTTGGTTTTCTACGTGCCTCGTAGTTCACAGTTCCTAGTACTGGTTTCCAACCAGGCGTTCACTTATCACTTGCAGAAGTTTTGGTGGACACATCCCCCTACCATTCACAGCTTTTGTGCATTGGTCTCATTCTAAGACAGATCAGTTTGGTAAAGGCTACTCGATTGTATTGGCAATAGTAATTGCGTGAGCAATAGTAATTGTACACCAAAGGATTTTTTATCTTTTGAAACGACTTCTGAAACAGGTACATTTTTTGGGAATATGACTTGGAGCCATGCAGTGAATTGATTAGTGTTCGCTCAGTGCTTCTCCAGTTAAATTGTGTCTCATGGCGAATGTGAGGATAAGTGGCAAACTAGCTCGAACGGTCATTGGTGCACCCCAGTAGACAAGAAACAATTCCCTTTCCTCATGGTTTTCATCGACGCTGTTTAGATTTGGAAAACATTCACCTGGAAACTGGTCAGATGACTCATAAAAGCTAACATCTTCATCAGTGGGTTTATTTAGTTCCTCTTCAAGTCTTTCCATCTCATCTACAAAGTCAAATTTCACATTCTTGAAATGTTTATCAACATCAATTTTGTCTCATAAATTCTCTTCAGTGAACGATATTTGTGTCCCGCTCAAGGAATTCTCTAAAATTGCAGCCATCAATTTGTCTCCATCACGTGCTTCTGATGTTTCCTTGAAGTCGCATTCGATATGTGTTGGAAATGGAATGAAAATCAATTTTCAAATAATCTGAATTTACATGGCACGCTTCTTCCACTTTGACTGTAATACAGTAAGAACATTAACAGTTAGAATTAAAAGATTTCACTGTTCTTTTTGTCAAATTTGTGTATCTATCTCAAGTCCTTGCTAAATATCTATTGGCCTCTATCTATGCTTGAATCCCATATAAACACCATCTGGAGATGGGTAAATTGCTCTGATTGAATTGACAACACACGAGGGTACAATTCTTCTGTTTCCTTTTCCATGTACTGTCTGTATAAAATAATTTGAAAAAGTAAAGGCCACGATACCAGCGTCGATTGTCGGATCCAAAGATGCTTGCGGTGATGAAAAAATGAATAAGTTAAAGGCAGAGACACCGCAATACGACAAAAAACAACAGCGAATACGATAAATTTATTTTTTGCCAATGTTTCGTCCTGCCATGCAGGACTTCTTCAGGGCTGTAATGTCAAACAACCCTGAAATAACATTACAGCCCTTAAGAAGTCCTGCATGGCAGGACGAAATATTGGCACAAAAAATTCATTGTATTCGCTGTTGTTTTTTGTCGTGTTGCGGTGTTTCTGACTTTAACTTACTGTCTATATGCTTGTTTTCGGAGACCATTCATTGACATATCTATGGAATCTGTTCTTATGTCGCATCTGCTTCTTACTGCCAATAGCAAAGTATTTCTATCAGTACATAGTTGAGAAAATAGAGCATAGAAAGCTATACAAGTCTTTTTTTACCATAGCACTTGTTTTCTTCAGGGGTAGCCATCGGTTTGCATTTTCTTAAAAGCATTTTCTTATGAAGAAATTATGTGTAAATAACAGGGCAGTTTCTTATAAGCAGTTTCTTATGAAGAAATTACGTGTAAAAAACGGGGCAGACTCTACATTGCCCAATTGCCACTGGATTCAAAAGCAGGGCCTTATTTAACATACCAGCTAGCTAGGCAATTGGTCCCTTGTTTGTATCTATTGTTTTTCCTGTAGAAAATGTAGAAAATGAAATTCAATAAATTGGGAAAAAATCGGACCACTTCGTCCAAGAAGTCTGTGTTTTTGAGTTCCGACATGTCCGAGTTTTCTTCTAGAGCATAGGAGAAAATCGATAAGTTGGAGAAGGGAAAAGTCGGACCATTTCGTCCGAGAAGTCCGTGTTTTCGACTTTGAACTAGGGCTAATTCGAAAAGTCGAACTTAGAAAACTCGGACAATCTGGTCCGAGAGGTCCGAGATGTCCGAGTTTTCGAACTGGCCCGTGCTGAAGGGTTCATTGGCCGAAAAATGTCAACAAGTTCAAAGGATTTAGCTACCTTTTTCACGGATTCAAAATCCGATATACCAAACTGCCTATCCCCACCGATTTTATCTAAATGTCTTTTAAGTCTTCAATAGTGTTGAAATCACCACCAATAATGGTTGGAATTCCACCCCTAAGATTGACTGGCAGTGTGTCAAAAAAAATCAGCTCGCTCTTCAACAGGACAAGGGGCATAGATGTCCTTCAATTGAATTTTAGAATCACCAGTCGAAACGATGACTTTTACCCATCACCCATCTGTATCACGCGAAACATTAGTAACTGTACCATTGAATGAGTTTTTGAAGCCTCTTCATCACTTCCAATGGCACACCAAACACTGTTTGATTTAGCATTTCTTCGCAGTTTGAGGATGAGTTGTTTTTCTCAAAGTTGCTTTACAACTATCTTGAGTGACTTAACCTTAATCTTCAAACAACGAAATTTTTTCTGGGAGGCCTAAAGCTTCTTCTTCAATTGCAAAAAATGTTTAGTGCTCTTGTTGAGTCTTTCCTTGAGCTTTCTTGGACTTTGTGATTGAGTAAGCATGGTCTTCTGTTGTTACAGTGCATGTCTTTTCTGGACTAGGTTCACTGGATTCAACTGGAAACCCTTCAACAGGGTTCCTTTCAGGAGGCAACTTTCGTTTTTTCACTACCTGAATGAAGTAAACAAACTTTGTTGTAAGGAAATTGTACTTAGAGATTCAAGATTTGGTATTAATTTTGAACTAGATGATATGATCATAGCATGTAAAGTGTCTGCAGGAGTAAATTGATTGGGTGTGGGGAAAACGNCTTTAAGGTAGTAAGGTAGTACGAATCGAAGTACAACAACTTAAGGTAGTAGGCTTCAAGTGAAATAATAAATGAATCAAATGAAATAACCATTTTGTAAGGAATCATTTTCGAGCAATACCGTAGAGTTTTTAGTTCTTTTTGGAATTTAACAGCTGCGTTTCTTATAGAGAGTTTCTTATGAAAAGATACGGCAGTCCAATGGAACGGTTATTGACAATAAACCTCACAATAGCTTAAAGAAATCTGATGTCTTCTGTAGGAACTTTCTGCGCAAAAATATACTCATCAAGATTGTCTGTGAATCGAATAAGATACCCTTTTGTTGTTTCATAACTTTCTACCCGACCAGGGAACCAGCCAAGGGTCTTTCCATTATCATCTGCCCACTCAACAGAAACCAGCTTTCCCACTACTTTTTGCGTCGTGTCCATCTTCTTTCTTTTTGTAGCAGGCCTTTCTAGGTTTTCACCAGCACTTGAAGACTTTGATCTTTTATTTCGCCATCTACAATTAGAATTGGCGATAAATTTAAGGCAAGACAGGAAAATTTACGAGCTTTGCTAGCCAGCAAATTCTCTAGCGGTTGGTAGTTGCGTCGTTCATTTTTCGTAGGCTGTCATCCAAGAGTCTTCGAATTTGTTCACCTATTATGCTTTCCATCAGAGCAAGATATGTTTTGTAGATACGTTCTTGCTTTGTGATATTCATATTGATTAGAAACGGAGCCGTAATTCTAAAATCCAGTGGGCACTTCCTTCCCAGCATCCAACATTCCAAATACCAGCAAAAATAAAAGAGATCGTTAACTTAAGTGAAGGTATGGTCACTTCTGATTGATTCCTGACTGTACACTGAATAAAGGAAGAAAGATGTTAATTAAGAATTAAAGATGGTTTTTCATTGCAGCATTTGTGGTGGTCAATAGTGTATTCAAAAACAGTATTTCTGGATAAGGATAGTGTCTCATTTTTCAAATTGTCTCTTCAATACACAATAAAACGAAAACAGCAAGAATTGTCTTGTGATGATGCTGATATAATCTGTTATCAATTAGGCTCAGTCATTTCATCATAATAAAGTCGGGCATTGGCTTCGCCAGTTCCATGATGACAGTGATGATTCCATTAAAGGTCTCAGTACCGGCAATTTTCTGCCTTCGGGACTCTATCACTTTTCCGTAACTCACGTAGATTCTGTCGATCACCGTGAGCTTCATCTCCACCGGAGCCCGGAATATAGATACAAATGTTGTCTTCTTTCTTCTTCCGTATAAGTATATCAGACTGCAAAATGTCTCTTTCTGTTGTGTGGCATTCAATGGTCCTAGGTCTTTTCCTATTGTCTTCCTTGGCACTTAGGCTCTAAATAGATCCTGGCTATACTGTTCGACGAGTGATTGCAGATCTTTTATTCTCTCTGCTCTTTCGGATATGAATTGCCTTTCAAATACTTCTCTTTCCTTTGTTACACTTCTTTCGATATGCAAGGCTTTCTGACGTTTTTGCAATTCCTCTCTTTCAACATCGCTGCTTACCTCACTACTGACGTCACTGTCATGCTTTTATCACAATGTGCACAATGATTTTACCAAGCTGCCCCACTATATTGTGTAATGTAAGAACCAATTATTTCCAATATCTTCGAACAAACATGGGGACATCATTTTACAGCACTTGCCTGGCGTTGTGTATATCATTTGCAAATAAACAAGGCACTTTATCCAAATATAATAATACTGCGCACACAGGATCAAGGAGTTTCTACAGATTAAGAGCAAATTATAGGTGAACGTGCATGGATGCGAACTAAGCTTGTATGTAGATATTTTGTTCGTCAATCGTGAATTTTGACACTGATGGTAATGTCTGTCATATTGTTGTGGCCATCGGATCCTGGAAAGTGCAAATGAACCAATTAAAACCTGTCTCAAATTGGATGTCATGTGAAGAGATCCGTAAAAAGACATCTGAAATGTTTGGCATGGTTTATTTTCCTTTACTGCAAATGTCATATGACATTCAATTTCAGACACACTTTGATAGAATGCACAGGAAGTTAAAGTTGTCTACCCCTCATCAAAGTTTCTCTTTGCATTTTTTTATACTTTCCAACAACCTTTCCGTGTTGGATTTGAAGCTGCAGGCAAATTCATCATCATCCTCCAGCATCTCCATCTTATCCAACTCACCAGAACTATCACTACTGCTAGACCACGAGTTGGAACGTTAGGAGACACTGGGAGCTGATTCATTATCGGAGCTTATGACCACATCTGCATCGGATATTTTGTCTGAAATTATGTCAACACGATCATCGTCGAATGGAGTTGCCTGTCTCTTGGGTGCATCATTTGAAATGCCATCAAGTTGTTCAAACATATCGTCAATGAGACATTTAATTGAGTACCGATATTGTGCATTTTTACTATCAAAACATTTACCATCAACTTCTTCACCCGGGAAAATTTCATCGCGAGGTGTTATAGGATCCTGTATGTTATTACCCTTTTCTGTGTCATATCTATAGGTGCTTTCTATTCCTTGATCCATTTTTCAGGATTCCTCTTTACCATGAATCTTGTGATGCAAATATTCAAATATGTCCCCAGTTGCACCTTTGACATTTGAAGCAGCATTCGGTATGTCAAGATGACACAAATTGGCTCATCGATGAAAATGGCATCGTCAATTCCATAGATGAAAAGTTGAGAGACGTGTCGGATCAACGATCGACAGTGTATTACGAAAGAGCGCTTTTTCTACTGTATAAGATAAGGTGATATTACAATTTTATGTGTCCAGAGTTCATCGGCGATCATCAGCAATACTGTAAGAAAACAAGTTTCTTGTGAAAATACAACATGGACGATAAAGGGCTTTCCTCACCATTTCTGCGTTTTAGTGCAGATATTGATATTTAATTAAATAATCTTTGAGTCAAAGCTGCAGTGATGCAAAGTTTTGTGCCAAAACACAAGCCGAATTGGTAGACAATGGATTTTTTGTTAGATTGTTTCTTCTCGCACACTTATGTGGCCAATCTTCGCCGATGGACCATGTGTTGCTGATGTGATTGCTGAGGAATCACGATTTATATCGTTTATCACTGTGAAGAATGCATCAGGTGCATGGACTGCAGGGGCGGGTCTGCTTTCTGGAAATGGTCTTCAAGTCTCTTGCAACGATTGACGTTTTGAAATTGATTTACGTTGCCTGTCAAGAAGTAATGTCGGTATCACACAATACACGATGTTTCTATTTTGTCAGCAGGCTTGATGATCATTTCTTTCCTCCTTTCCAGATTTAATAGGGCAGACGACTCAGCAGGGCTGAGGTTATTGTTGTTTTGTTTGGGTTGTTCATAAAGCTGCAATAAATCCTTGCTCACATTCCTGAAAAAAGTTTGTAAAGTTTTTTGTTTGTAAGATGGTGGCTCCCGTGCCGCCTTTGTCCCTTTGTTCCGTAAGGTTGTTTTCTAATTGGCTGCCTGCAATCCGGGACAATGGTTCGTATGCGAACGTTCGGAAGAAATCAAACATTGCGAACAGGTCAAAATCGCATTGTGAACGCTCGCATGCGATTTGCGAACGTTCGCAAGCGAATTTCAAACAAAAGATCGCATGCGATTTGCGAATGAAATGGAAATGGGCCTTAAGGATGCACTCCTATTTTGGGGCAAAATGAGTATACTCCATTTGGCTTGCAAGTAAGATCAAAAACTGGTTCAATAGAAAAAATTAATTCTGGATGATGGAGCAAAAAAGGAAGACCAGAAGTTACAAAAACAAGCCCGTGATACAAAACTCAACATGTTACTTTATGCAAAGGAAAAATTTAATATGAGCAACAAAGCCTATCATGAGATANATTGATCAGGTACGATTTCACAATGTATTTTTCTTTTTGTGCCCTTTGTAACGAGTTGCGTCACCATTCAATCCATAGAAATGATTCAATCCCATCGATATTGCAAGGGTTTCGCTTGATGAATTGCAGCAGTGATGAATTGCTGTCACAGCAGGAAAGCTCATAGAAACTGGTGACTATCGCTTCGTTCTGTACAAAGGGCTCCTTGCCGCATACAACAGCCGTTTGTATGTGGCCATGGGACATACATTCAAAGAGACCCGCAGACCCGCATTTTATCGGACCTGCGGACCCGCATTTTACAGAAGCCGGAATAATGTAGGCCTAAAATCCTTGTGTGTGTTTATGCATCCCAACCTACGCTACACGCCAAGAGCTATTTTTGTGTGGCACGCTTCCAAACTGATCTTTTAAGGTGATTTAGGCTTTGCTTGCTTTTCCTTGCTCGCTTATGGTCAGTGTGGGGGCATGCACTTGAGCATCTCTGTCTTCACTTTTGATTCCTATTTGCAAAAACGCTTTCTGTACTTTAGTACTGATAATCCTAGGTACGCTTTCTGTACCTAGGATTATCAACTGATAAACTATGTTTATCGAATTGTATTGTTTGAGATCAGCCTCGCACCTCGCACCTATTGTTCGTAGACAAGACACGCTTTAAACGCTGGTGTGCGTTCATGTTTTTGGCGCGCAAACCGAATTTGTGCGAAGAGAAGAAACACAGTGACTGAAATGAATGGGCCTATGGATGATCACACGATGATGAACGGTGCCCTAGACGATGATGGAGATTTTGAAAGCTTGCTTTCCAACGCGATTTCTGGAGTGGACACCCTTCGCCATATGCAGTACCGAAGGAAGGACAGGAAACGGAAAGCAAGTGGGAAGCCAGGCCCAAAAGCGAGATTGGTGCAGATGAAATTGTATCATCTGCCCGATGCATGTGCATTGCCACGCTTCAAAAAACCATCCGAGTACTTGGAAAGTGGCACAATAAAGCAGCACATGGACAGTGGATATGGTAACGATTGTTTTACTAGTAATCCTTTTCTTTTCCAAACTATGGCGTGCAGGAATTTGTACTTACGTAGTTACATTTGCACAGTTAATAAGGGAATTGCCCCCCTCCCAATTTACTCCTGATCGGGCACGTTCCTGATTGGGATAGTATTTCTGATGGAGATTCAGTGAAAGACTCCTGATTAGGAATAAATGCCTGATCGGGAATCCATAGTGCATTCTATTGTCTCTCTCCGCCGGATATTCCGCCAGGTCTTTCCTTTTCTTAAAGTATTGACAATAGTATATTTCTTTATTTTCAAACAAACATAACCTAGGGAGTTTGGAACAGAGCAGAGATTGCCTTGTATTTTTGCATTCTTGCTGCAGTGTTGACCAAAGTGACAAAGAACGCAGACAACCAAAAAGACTATTATACTGGTTTTGTATAATAACCATTGCCACCACACCACGCCAGTTTTTTGAATTCATGATCAAGATATTGCGCCACGCCAATTCTGCCCGCCAGACCATAAAACCAACAAAATCTGCGTCAAAAACCTTGGCGTGAAAAAATCGGAAGATAGCTCTCCACCGGATTTCTCCGGAGGAAGGGCCTCGGAATGCACTGTGGTCGGGAATGATAGAATGGCTGAAATGAAGGACTTGTATTATTTTGCAAAAAAAAAACCAATATAAAATTATAAAATCTAGAATGGTTTAAAACTCTAATATGATTTCTGTTTTGAAATTGAAGTAATCGAGCTGGCATAGTCAAATCGATGGTCAAATTAGTTTATTTTTCTAATATGTGTTTGGGTTAAAAATTTATTAGATGATTTCTACAGAGAGGGTTGTCTTTAATTTTGTGTGATTCTCAACTTTGACCAGGCCCTCCCAGCCTATTCCTCGTTTTCCAACCCCGGCACGATAAGAATTAGCAAAAATCACCCTTAAATAGAGCATAGTCAAATCTATGGTTAAATGTGTTTATTTTTCTACTATGTGTTTGCAATAAAACTTTAGTAGATGATTTGTTAGATAATTGCGAATCTTGTTCTGGAGCTGAATCTGAATGTTGTTCTGTGGACATTATAGTGAAATTGAATACTCTAAAACTTAAAAGTCTGAATATTTTCTCTTAAATATGATATGATCTGGGATTTGTGGAACTTCAAGTTAAGTCTTTGTTTCTTATGAAAATATGTGTAGTAGCAAAATTGCTGTAACTATCAACACATCAGTTTAACAGACAATCGCTGAGATAAGTGTCGGGGGAATGTTAGAATGAATGTTTAATCTGATCTGTGAATGAACTTCAATTGCAGGATTCCCACAAGCTTGCTTTGATTCAGTTGGGAAGAAGCCTAAGAATGCAACTGTGTCAATCCACTTATGTGCCAGTCGGTTCAATGAATTGATTTTAGAGATGTGTCCAATGCTGCGAAATCAACCCTTCAAGCTGTACCGGGTGTTACGTACAAGGCAATTGGATGAAATTCATGTGTCCACTCCGGCAGAACTGAGAGAGTTGAAATATCAAGGGATCTTGGTGGTTTGCTCGGCAGATAATTCACCCCAAAATGTAATGTCTCAGGGAGCTGAAAGAGGGATAACCTCCTATACTGCTGATACTGAGGTGAGACCTTCAAGTTCTGGATCAGGAAACAATGTTGCAACAACAGGTCAGCCCAACGTTGTCATGGCAAGCATGCAGGAGTTGCCCCCTGTTATCACACCACAAACCCATGAGTCAAGGTCTGCTGAGGAGTTAGCCAATAGAGGTTTACCTATTAGCACCCCAGAGCAGGAGATTATGGTGCCTGTAGCCT
>REGL01001135.1:44271-56389 GCA_004194395.1 Aurelia aurita complex sp. Pacific | reverse complement strand
GGTGAAAAGCCCCCCCCCCAGTACAAAATACCTAGAAAATCGCCCAGTACAAATAGGGTTAAGTTAATATCACAATGAAGAAAACTGCATAATGCAAAGTGTTTCTAGCGAAATTAGTCATGGCATATGTGGGTAAAATGATTTGATTTCTCAAGAAATATTTTGCATTCCACAGAAATTTTCCGAAGTTGACTGTTGTGCTCTAACCTGTCAACCTGCATTTTCTCCAACCTGTAAACCTGGTAACCTGTCAACCTGGTGACCTGTAAATCTGGAACCTGCAAAAACCTGTCAAACCTGTAATCTGTGTTTTACACCTGCCGGATCCAGCTTCATTAACAGCAAAGTCCATTCGTGATATTTTCACCCCACTTTTTGCATATTCAGGCACCGACAAGAACACAAAGGAGGACAATGTTTACTTTAATTGGTGTAACTTTCTCAACAAAGCCGAAAAAGATGTTACACCGGAAAAAGAGTTCTTGTTAGCCAATGCCGCAAACGTGGAAAGGTAGTGGACACCTTCACATGATGATTCATGTGCACCATGAAGGTTTGCCCAATCATCGTCATCTTTGTGGTATGGATTGATCATCTTCTTATGCTGGTTGATTGCATCTTGATCTCCAAAGTGCCTTGAAAGGAACCCACCAGCCTCCTTTTCTGTTTCCTACATGGCTGCTGAGAAACAAAAGCCAATATCTTCATGTATCGGTCCGTACCTTAGACCGCGTTTTGACTGCATGCTTTCAAGCATCAACCTCTGTCTACCCATTCCAGCTATGACCAAGCATCGGACCAACGCAACGGTGTTGTGGCACAGTGGTGTAATCCACTGACTTTGAAGCCAGAACAGTCAGGTGGACAGGGTTTGATACCCGGTAGAGCCCCGCCACTTGAGTGTCATGACAAGGGGTTGCATACTCAATTAGGCCTATTCTACTTCTGCGATCCCAGCTCTTGGTGCTAAAAACCACAACTTCACATTCACTTCACTTCATCAGAGGGACTGGATCGCTCTGCACTGCTTTCCGACATCTTCACTTGAAAATTTGTTGCACGTGGTAGCAAGCAGAAGAAGAACTCTTGGCAACCGAGGTTGTAGTGCATTTAAAAGGATCATTTGTGCAGATGATCCTATGTTGTTTTCTTTGAAAGCTGTGACCATGCGATCATAAGATTCTGAGTCGTCTCCTGTGACTATATTTGTGTTTTGGATGCATTGGTGGTCTTTGCGCTTGATGATTTCTTCCCACAAAACCCTAACAATTCGTCATGTTCTTGGTTGTATGTCACAACTGGTATTATGGCAGTCTCGTCTTCTGCCGTCATCACTTGTACCCTGCCAATTCTACATTTCTCTTTCAATCCTTGGTAGGCGATTTTTATCTTCCTGAAATTCTCTGCAAAAGGATTTGGCTCATGATGGAGGCGGTTTTCAACCCGCCACTTGTAGATTGTATGGACGTCAGGTTGTTCTAAATTCAAAGCTACAAACGTTGCTAGCCTTGGTCAACCAAGGATCAAAAGAACCTCGTAAAATTCCCTCACAGAAGCATTGTACCTCTTTTCCTGAGATCCCTTTGTGTGCAAATTTGAAGAAATTGTTTGCAATAACTCTAGCAACACTTGGCACCCTTCAAACTTATCTGCCTGCTACTGCCAGTTTATGGGCAATAGCATTCAAGTCTCCTTCAAGGGAAAACTGCTTTAACCATTCCATCGATATGTCCAATTTTACAGTGCAAGATAAGAAACGAAGATAATATAAGAAATATATCAAAACTCTTCCAAGAAACATGAACACATTTAAAAACCAAATTTAAAGCTTTACTCAATATTCAGATTTGTTTTTTGTTGTTTATTTTGCTGTGTGGTATGGTTGAAAACAGTCAACGCACAAAACATTTTGCATTTGCAGCTCTTGTATCCAACTCTGCTTCAAAAAATCTGTCTCTCAATTGCATCCCACATGGTCATAGGCCCATTTCTATCATAGTCCTCTATACAATCAACGAAGTCTTGTTTTCTGTTGCAGATAAACTTCAACGAGAACCTTCAATTCAGTTGTCAGCAGAAGGGAAAAATGAGAAAATTTAAAGGAATGGCAAAACTACAGCAGCATTGATGACAATTCCTGGGCTTTCTGTGAATAAAGCGGGCCAATACGGAGCACGTCAGTGTAAATCTCCTACACTTGAATTTAAAATGCAAACCCTGCATCTATTAGACTCATTGACAAGAAGTAAGATCACGGATAGATGGAACAAAGTTGCTGCAATCAAGGGTGTCAGTAAATCAATGATTGTGAAATGGAGCAAGGACCAAAAACAAAATTGAAAATGAGCTTGCTTTCAATAATGTAAAGAGCAATAAAGGGAACATCAAGGAGCTTAGACAACATAGAAAATAGGCTCCATCTAAAGATGGGAGGAGAGAGAAATATCCCAAGGCAGCCAGCCTCGTAGTTGCAGAGTTTAAGTTGTGAACCTCTCTAGCTCAGATTTTACTGATTCAGTTTTAGTTTCAAATTTAAAATTCCACTGCCTACAACTCTATAAACACAAACTAAAAATATACTAACCTAACACAAGTGAAATAAAATCAGAATTAATATACCAGATGAAAACACAACAATGGTCATAAAATATGAAGAAAATTAAAATAGATACTAAATCAAATTAACAACAAGAAGAATTGTAAATGGGGAATTTCTTCAGGAGGAGCTCCCTCAATAGCTAGGCTAATGGAGGAGAGAGTACCCCCTGTTTCAAATACAATTATTGAAAATTGTTCATTCTTTTATATTGTATATACATTTGCAAAAATATTGACAGCTAATAATACTGCAGATTTTACAAAATATTCACTGCTACATAGATTGCAGCATTCAGTATCAAAATGATGATCAGCTTGATATGTTGTTGGTGGACTATTCCACTGAAACTTACCACTGATTAATACTATGTGCCTCATCTACTGCAACACCAACACAGTACTCAGATAGTCCACTACGTGATAACAATTTTCGCCACCTTGTATTGTCTGATAATAACGATTCTGGTGAAACATAAATGATACTGTATACCCCACCAGTTTCAATATCTTTCAGGACTGACTCTTCCTGCCCTTGAAAAATGGCTGCTGCAGTACTGCAGTATTCTTTTTTATCATTTCTACTTGATCTTGCATCAATGAAACAAGTGGTGTAATGACCAAAATGTTGCTTGAAAGGGGGGCAAGACCAGCAAGGGCATCTGCAATAACTGGTATTGCCTGGAACACGACGGACTTTCCATGGCCAGTAGGAGCACTGTAATAGATGTCAACTCCATCTTTGAAATACCTCCTCAATGCTGTCTTTTGTTCCTCGTGCAAGGATTGGATACAAAGTAGGCAGTTTACCCTTGCAAGTCCTTCCTCAAAAAGTTCTTCATTCCACACATAACTGACCGACCTCCCTTCGTTGTAAATTGTCTGCCTCGCCATTGCTTTGTTTTCAAATATGCTTGCCGATTTCGAACTTTGNCATAAATGATACTGTATACCCCACCAGTTTCAATATCTTTCAGGACTGACTCTTCCTGCCCTTGAAAAATGGCTGCTGCAGTACTGCAGTATTCTTTTTTATCATTTCTACTTGATCTTGCATCAATGAAACGAGTGGTGTAATGACCAAAATGTTGCTTGAAACGGGGGCAAGACCAGCAAGGGCATCTGCAATAACTGGTATTGCCTGGAACACGACAGACTTTCCATGGCCAGTAGGAGCACTGTAATAGATGTCGACTCCATCTTTGAAATACCTCCTCAATGCTGTCTTTTGTTCCTCGTGCAAGGATTGGATACAAAGTAGGCAGTTTACCCTTGCAAGTCCTTCCTCAAAAATTTCTTCATTCCACACATAACTGACCGGCCTCCCGTCGTTGTAAATTGTCTGCCTCACCATTGCTTTGTTTTCAAATATGCTTGCCGATTTCGAACTTTGTTTGATTGAAATCTTCGATGTAGGCCCAATTCTACTCGTTGTGTTGTTGTTGTACACAATGTTAAACAATGGAAAAAATTGACCAATCAGAAAAGGTTCCTCAGACTCAGGAACCTTGGAATAGCTTTGTGGCTTGGATGCGCAGACTCTACTGGGAGAGAATTTTCAATTTTACATTCAGCTCAATTCGATTTTGTATTCGATTTTGTATTAAACCAGTCGAGTCTGCACGCAGGCTATGGCAAGTCCCCATGTGATGGTATTGGTGGTACAGTGAAGCGTTTAACTGCTCAATCCAGTTTACAAAGGCCAACAAACGATCAGATCCTTTCAATGGAGAAAATGTATGACTTTTGCAGAAAGGAAATCCTCGGCATCAACTTCAAAAAGATCACCAAAGAATCCATGAACATGTGAGAGAAATGTTGAAACAAAGATAATCTCTACACATGAGATTCAATGTAAGAGGGTCAGTAAAGATGAAGAATTTTGTGGAAATAGAAATCTTAGAAGTTAAGATAATGGATTTTGCTGTGTGCTGTTACGATTCTTTCTGATGGATTGGACTTGTGGAAGACATCAATCGTGAAAGCAAAGATATCATGATTAAATTCATGCACCCACATGGACCCGCTACAAGTTTCTCTAGGCCAGCAAGGGATGATGTTTGCTAGGCACCTTTTCATAAATTTGTTTGTAAAATTGGAGCACCTAATACAGTCACAGGAAAAACATATGCTATCAGGAATGAAGACATGACAAAGATCATGGCATTGCAAACTGACTAACTACTTTATTGCATGTGACAGTGTTTAAATAGAAAAGTTTACTTGACTTATTTAAAAAAATGTAACACCGAATTAGTTTTAATTTTCAAAAGACTTAAATCAGTGATGAATACTCAATGAATCGACCTTACAGTTAATCTAGAATTGAAGACCTATGATAGAAATATGTAATTCTTATCAAATCATGCGATTGTTCTACTTCATAGAATTAAATGTTCACTCACATAAGTTTTTTTGTTATATATATATATCATTTAATAACTTACAATACATATTACTTTCAACATTACTTACAAAATACCATACCCTACTACTAATACAATACCAATTGGAGCAAAAACTACGACTACCTCATGGCAACATAAAACAGGAAATAAGAACATGCCACTGCACGTAACTAATAGAGAGAGAAATAATTGCTAAAAATACACGTAACTACAAAAAAGAAAAAGAAAAAACATTTACTTTAAAGGGGACATAAATATAATACAGATTACATTTTACAATACTTTCACATAAGTTAACGGTAAACCAAGAATTTGAAAAAAATTGACAATTCTTGCCTATTTTTGTAGCTCAATAACATCTGAACCATACATATACAAAGATGGAACTCACTGAAAATAAACCTTCCCATATGTACTTACAGATAATCTACTAGTCATTTGATATCATCTTGCTGCATTTGGCAATTTTCACTCAAAATTGCGCATATTTTGGTTTTGCAAAAACATGAACATTGTATTTTTGATTGAGCATAGCGGTGTTCATGGTTCTCGAAAAAGTATCCTGACTGCAAATTTGAATTGTACACCCTAAAATTAGTCAGGTAACGATGTTCCACCTGGTTACAATTGATTGGTTGTCATTCTAAAAGTGTTTCAAATACCACTTGCGTTCGTTAATTTCTCGTGACCACGCTCATTTTTCGCCTTTGAAGGCGGACCCAAAATTGTCCATAATTTTTGAACGGAACAAGATATCAAGGTTAAATTTGAGATTTGGTATCAGCATATGTTGCTTAACTTATAGCCAAAAATAGGAGAAATTCTGGGACTTTGGACTCTTATGAGGCATGTTGATGTTTCCTCGCAAATAAGACTTGCTGGTGCACAAATTCAGCGTAAAGCTAAGGCAGTTTCTATTTGCAAACTAACAATGAAAATTGCGGACATCATTAACAAACGTGGCAGTAGAATGCAAGCCAAGTTTCATGGACAAGAACTTGCGCGTGTATTCAAAGAAGACACTGCAGCACATGAGGCCTTTATGGAGGAATTGGACCCAAATGATGATGATTACAGTGACATTTGGATAGAGGATATCGGATTTATAGTAGACAGCTGCAATGCAAATTTGGCCGAGTATCTCCAGGAAAGAGAAATGAACACACCCTCTGAAGCACCCTCAGAATCTTTTTCGTACGGCGAACTGACATCATCTTCCGACGATACGAAGTCAGGCATAACGGAATAACCAGACCCAGGACCACTAGGACCGGACCCTAACGGATCAGACCCTAGGGGAATGCCCTACCCTCGCTTTGACGTTGGATAGAAAGTCAGTCACCAAGTCACCGAAAGGAGGGGAATTTCACTCAAAAAGATCTCGTACATGAAATCTTCTGTTCTGAAAAAATCTCATACACTTTTGCGAATGAGTGACCACCAAATTTACATAAGTTCTGCGACACACTCAGGCCCACTCAACTGAGTTCATCGAAGAGAAGCTTTCAGACTGCCCAGCATCCAAGCTGCAGGTTCTCAGCGCTTAGAGTTCAAATTTATCAGGCACGCAGGTAATACTGTGGGACTTTGTTAGCTCCCATGGTGGCCCCAGAAAATTATTGGGGGGGGAGTTGGTCACATGTATCTTCTAAAATATGGGTTACACTCATATCTTTCGATAAGAAACTGATATGAGGTCCGAGGTCGTTAGGTAGTTTCTTAAATCTTAGGACATTTTGCCACCAAAGTTTGTAATTTGTTTTTTTTTCAATTTTTAGTGCCGAAAATGTAGACTTAATTTCGTTTTCTTAGAAGGGCTTCCAAACTATTTAATTAGGTCTAAAACAAAAAGTAATAACATAATTGGCACTCAAAAATAATTGGACATGGTACAGTAATAGCAACAGTAATAGTATTTTTGAATGAAAATTACGAAAGTTTCTTAGCATATTGATACAGGCAGTGTGGTAGTATTTTTCGAAAATTTTAGGCTACTGTTTATTATGAGCTGTTTCTTATAAAAAGAAAGGCCCGTAAGAAGAGGGGGGAGGGGGGTTTAAAGCCCCCCAATAATTTTGAAAACAATGGTGCCACGCCACAAATATTAATTAGATGTATTGTTCTCTATTGTTCTAAGAAAAATTCCCCCAATCAAGCTGCTTCCTACGGCCCCGTAAAAAGGTGAGTGCACATGCATGATACAAGAAAACAAATGCACACAAATGCACATTCTGAGATGCAATATTGTGATCATGGGATTTACCAAAGACAAGTGGGGTCAATNTGACCCTCAAATTTACATATGTTCTGCGAGACACTCAGGCCCACTCAACTGAGTTCATCGAAGAGAAGCTTTCAGATTGCCCAGCATCCAAGCTACAGGTTCTCAGCGCTTAGAGTTCAAATCTATCAGGCACGAAGGTAATTTCGGGACTTTGTTAGCTCCCATGGTGGCCCCAGAAAATTATTGGGGGGGGAGTTGGTCACATGTATCTTCTAAAATATGGGTTACACTCATATCTTTCGATAAGAAACTGATATGAGGTCCGAGGTCGTTAGGTAGTTTCTTAAATCTTAGGACATTTTGCCACCAAAGTTTGTAATTTGTTTTTTTTTTCAATTTTTAGTGCCGAAAATGTAGACTTAATTTCGTTTTCTTAGAAGGGCTTCCAAACTATTTAATTAGGTCTAAAACAAAAAGTAATAACATAATTGGCACTCAAAAATAATTGGACATGGTACAGTAATAGCAACAGTAATAGTATTTTTGAATGAAAATTACGAAAGTTTCTTAGCATATTGATACAGGCAGTGTGGTAGTATTTTTCGAAAATTTTAGGCTACTGTTTATTATGAGCTGTTTCTTATAAAAAGAAAGGCCCGTAAGAAGAGGGGGGAGGGGGGTTTAAAGCCCCCCAATAATTTTGAAAACAATGGTGCCACGCCACAAATATTAATTAGATGTATTGTTCTCTATTGTTCTAAGAAAAATTCCCCCAATCAAGCTGCTTCCTACGGCCCCGTAAAAAGGTGAGTGCACNCAATGGTGCCACGCCACAAATATTAATTAGATGTATTGTTCTCTATTGTGCTAAGAAAAATTCCCCCAATCAAGCTGCTTCCTACGGCCCCGTAAAAAGGTGAGTGCACATGCATGATACAAGAAAACAAATGCACACAAATGCACATTCTGAGATGCAATATTGTGATCATGGGATTTACCAAAGACAAGTGGGGTCAATGCCCGGGTCAATGCGTGCCTTCGCAATAAACATTACGAACAAATATGTTATCAAAAAGGTGCCTGCTAAATGATTTTGCAGTCCCAAACTAACTTGCAAAGAACATGGAGAAGCCAGAATCAAGTTCAGAAATTGAGATTGTGGAGATGGAATACAACGTGGCTGGCATCACGACGTCATTGCAACAACTTGAATCACCAAGCAAGGCAGAGAGGTAACATATTTAGGCCATGTAGTTAAATGCTTAGGCCCAGTGGGCAATGGCTTGAGGCTGGGTCAAAGTTTGCCTGCTGGTTAGGCGATTTAATATACCATGCATTTTTGCGTTTGTTCTGGCATCCAGAAGGTAGAATTTACTTACAGCAGTGACTGCCTTATCTTACTTTGGAGCGAAACTTCTGTGTTGGCCGCCATTGCAAACAAAAGCTGGTAGGAAAGTAATGGGTATTCCCCCAGGGTCTGGTCCGTTAGGGTCCGGTCCTACTGGTCCTGGGTCTGGTTATTCCGTTATGCCACAAACTCAGAAAGGTCCAGTGTAACCCCCCAAAGAGCGCAGCTAAAAAAGGAATTGTCACCGCTCACAACATGTCAAATTGAAAAAAAGACTTAATGAAGAACGGGACAGCTCACTGAGGCAAATAAAGCTGGCCGAGCTAGAGTGACAGGTGCGTCTGGAAATACAAATCAAAGAGAGAAATAAGCAGACAGAGGGCACTAGATATTCAGGAGATTTAGATGGTGATTATGAAGTTGTTGAAGAGATTGAATACAAGGAGGCAGGTTACACTTATGAAAAAAAATGGTAGTTTATCAGATGAAACTGCAAAAATTTATGAGATCAAAGGAATTGCAACCATAAACCAATTAAAAGCACTTGTTGGTGATTCTTGCCGTGATACAGGGGGGGGGGTTGAAATAGTATCCTACAATGATTTGAGTACCAGTGATATTGTTGTTGTTTTTTTACAGCAATTTATTTTGAGTGGGCAGGAAGTGCTTCTAGCTACTTAAACCTAACTTAAGTCCACTGTGCATGCCGCATCCAGGCATGGGACCCCTAGTTTAATGTCCCTTCCGAAGGATGGCGAGGTGAGTTGCGAAGTCAAGCCCTCGAGGTCACCCATCCGGAGTTTGTCCTACTCTACCGAGCTTAACTTCAGTCTCCTGACAGAAACTGATTAAGAAGCTCGGCCACTCACCCCGTGCTGGAATTGGGCATTGGAATTAGATCAGTCGGAAATTTGTTTGCAATCTGTTTGGGGAGAAACGATTACTGTCAGTGAATGAAGCAAGAAGAGCTATATTCTGGCATACCTTTGAAAAGGACAACACATTTTGTTGATCTATCATTGCTGCCTCCATGTAAAGGTAGCCTCAAGAAACACATAAATCACGCAAACTTTGTAGCAAGGATATGGAGACAAGCATCGCAAAGCATCATTGATAAAGAAGAACCAGCCAATCATGAATCATGGCTGGTTGAAAGATTTGACACTTAACTACTGGTTGACGGAGCCCTATCCTGAGGATATTGCGGAACTATTTTTAGTGAACAAAGAAAGAGAAGCCGCATCAGAAGAAGAAATTGAATTAACCAAATGGTCTGACAAAATGTCTTGATTTTTTACTTTCTAACGCTGTGCAAGAGAAGAGAAATGATAATAAAAAAATTATTCCCCCTGGAATATCCTACTTCCCCAAAATGTCGGGAAAGGCAAAATTTGCCAGAAATTGACTGCATCACCGGGTGTTAACGAAACTGGACTTGTTTTAAAGTTAAATAGCAGAATGTAGTCAAATTAGGTCATTTTATGCATTTTGGCCTTCGACGCCCTATATCTTGAAAACGCCCCACTAAACGCCCAAGCAACATCCGGATTTGTAATCTATGCAAAAATTGAGTTAGATGAAGTCGGATCTGGTAAATTGCCTCCTCGGGTGAAAATGCTACCCTTCCTGCCTCTGGTCTAAGATGAAGAGCCACAGTCAATTGAAATAATTAGATTGATGTAGCAATTACCTTGGATGAGGCTATTTTAGCAAGAAGATTTCAGTTGAGAAGACCCCAGCAGAATTACTTTGCTTGAGGACGTAATTTACAAAGCGAAATCAACTTCAAAACTTTTTTGAATCTCGTGGGGCTTTGTGTAAGTTCTGTNGATTCTTGCCGTGATACAGGGGGGGGGGTTGAAATAGTATCCTACAATGATTTGAGTACCAGTGATATTGTTGTTGTTTTTTTACAGCAATTTATTTTGAGTGGGCAGGAAGTGCTTCTAGCTACTTAAACCTAACTTAAGTCCACTGTGCATGCCGCATCCAGGCATGGGACCCCTAGTTTAATGTCCCTTCCGAAGGATGGCGAGGTGAGTTGCGAAGTCAAGCCCTCGAGGTCACCCATCCGGAGTTTGTCCTACTCTACCGAGCTTAACTTCAGTCTCCTGACAGAAACTGATTAAGAAGCTCGGCCACTCACCCCGTGCTGGAATTGGGCATTGGAATTAGATCAGTCGGAAATTTGTTTGCAATCTGTTTGGGGAGAAACGATTACTGTCAGTGAATGAAGCAAGAAGAGCTATATTCTGGCATACCTTTGAAAAGGACAACACATTTTGTTGATCTATCATTGCTGCCTCCATGTAAAGGTAGCCTCAAGAAACACATAAATCACGCAAACTTTGTAGCAAGGATATGGAGACAAGCATCGCAAAGCATCATTGATAAAGAAGAACCAGCCAATCATGAATCATGGCTGGTTGAAAGATTTGACACTTAACTACTGGTTGACGGAGCCCTATCCTGAGGATATTGCGGAACTATTTTTAGTGAACAAAGAAAGAGAAGCCGCATCAGAAGAAGAAATTGAATTAACCAAATGGTCTGACAAAATGTCTTGATTTTTTACTTTCTAACGCTGTGCAAGAGAAGAGAAATGATAATAAAAAAATTATTCCCCCTGGAATATCCTACTTCCCCAAAATGTCGGGAAAGGCAAAATTTGCCAGAAATTGACTGCATCACCGGGTGTTAACGAAACTGGACTTGTTTTAAAGTTAAATAGCAGAATGTAGTCAAATTAGGTCATTTTATGCATTTTGGCCTTCGACGCCCTATATCTTGAAAACGCCCCACTAAACGCCCAAGCAACATCCGGATTTGTAATCTATGCAAAAATTGAGTTAGATGAAGTCGGATCTGGTAAATTGCCTCCTCGGGTGAAAATGCTACCCTTCCTGCCTCTGGTCTAAGATGAAGAGCCACAGTCAATTGAAATAATTAGATTGATGTAGCAATTACCTTGGATGAGGCTATTTTAGCAAGAAGATTTCAGTTGAGAAGACCCCAGCAGAATTACTTTGCTTGAGGACGTAATTTACAAAGCGAAATCAACTTCAAAACTTTTTTGAATCTCGTGGGGCTTTGTGTAAGTTCTGTTATGAAATCGACAACCTAAAAAGTGTACTTTTGAAGGTCGCTCACCAAACATAGAATGTTTACATGGAAAGTAAAAAGTTTGTGAGCATATTCATAACCAATGCAGACACAAGAACACAAACTATAAAAAAAAATACTGGGTGTCCCAAAAAAAAGGTAACAGATTTGATGGGGGCTAGCGATGAGAGTATAAGTTGAATCAATCCCAAATAAGTTTTGAAGTACTCTTCCATAGTTAACGTGAAGATTAACACCTCGTTTTTTGATATTGGTGCATTGAGAGTTGAAATATTAATCTCGAAAGCCAAAAGTTGCGTCCATCTACAAACCAGAGCTTTTGGGTTTTGGCCTAAACTGCTAACGCGCTGGTTAGGGGAATCTCCTTAGTCAAAGACATTTTTGGACAAGGATCGGTCCTTTGGGTACCCGTTTGAAAAG
>REGL01001134.1:54564-80577 GCA_004194395.1 Aurelia aurita complex sp. Pacific | reverse complement strand
GTAAGAATTGTGGCAATCTCTTGGTGAAAAAGAATACAATCTTTGTAACAAGGGGTAGGAGACAACGTTCTATTTTCTACGTATCTTTTATGAAGATAAGACAAGACAATCAAGATTTTTGACCACGATAAAAGCGTTGCCAACTTAGGCCTTTCATCTGCTCTGACGCATCTGCTCTGAAATTTCCAAGTCGCTACGACAGACCGTATCATTCTGTCAGTTGTACAAAATCTTCGTTCACAAAACATTGAGCCAATCAAAAGCGATATGTAACGGACAATTAACAGAGTTTTCGCTAAACCCCAAATATGAGGATCTAGTTTAGAATTTTACTTAAGTGGTTTTTCACAAATAAATGCACCCAGTATTTCTCCTTCAAAGCTGCAAAAAGTTTTATGCAATTTCATTTAGCTTAAATATGCACTCAAGTATTGCTTAAAGCTCTATACGCACATATTGATAGATTGATTCCACAGGGAAGGGGGGAGGGGGTGGGTATTTTGTGTTATCAATACGGGGAGGTTCATGCGAACTCTCCATGATTGAACCCCATATGTTGGTTCTAAATTTTTGGAGACCCCAAATATGGTAAACAAAACTGATCAGTTGCTCCCTATTTAGTGGAATGCTGATTGACAATACAGTCAGTGTTCACACCTGAACAGAAATCAAGTTCTATTCACATCTTTCTTCTGCTACAGATCCTACATAGAGCAAACACCCTCGTTTAAGCAGATCCCAAATAAAACCAACACCCTCGTTGAAGACCTATAGTGGATTAAGAGCCTGCACGCTGACATTGCCGAATCAAATGCCCATTTTATAAGAACTAATCCATTGAATTGATTGTACAAGAACCCAGGCTGACTTGTAACATTGTAGGTTCTTGCACGCGGGTATACTTCATTTTTACATGATACTGGACGTGCCGCTCATATGGGTGGGGTTTTTTTTAACTGAAATTCCCTACATATGGGTCTGTCTTTAACCACAATTCTGGCAGATGGGTAGTTTTTTGAGAATTTTCTTATCAATGGATCCCGTAACGATAATCCGCACCAAAAAACTGAAATTTTCCATTGTATTTTGCTTGAAAATTCATACAAATGAGTCAGAAATTTCTTGATATTCATGCAAATGGTTTCGGACATCTCGCATATTCTGTCATACGAATGGGTCCTTTTCTCAAAGTCCAGATGCAGGTCGAACCAGGTTCTTATACGCGGGTATTTACTGTACTGAGGTGTTTCTCATGTTGTTGTTCACAAACCCTAAAGATGATTTCTGTAAGATTCCACAACCCAAATAGAGGCACAGACCTCCCTGTACATACACCCACGCAGTGCCATACATGTGGGTATTGATTGATTGATTGATTGATTGATTGGTTGATTGACTGAATGGTTGATTGAATGAATGATTGGTTGGTTGATCTGCTGACGCTGCCTAAATACTACTATATTCCCTGCCTGGCTCAACAATGCAACATGAAATTCTCTTAAATATCATAAACCGTATTTGTCATTATTTTAGGCATTTTCTCTTGTTGAACATTCTTCTCGTCCACTTCAGCGTCTCCAGTTTTTCCACTAGCATCAGCCTCTTTTTCGGANTAGAGGCACAGACCTCCCTGTACATACACCCAAGCAGTGCCATACATATGGGTATTGATTGATTGAATGGTTGATTGAATGCATGATTGGTTGGTTGATCTGCTGACGCTGCCTAAATACTACTATATTCCCTGCCTGGCTCAACAATGCAACATAAAATTCTCTTAAATATCATAAACCGTATTTGTCATTATTTTAGGCATTTTCTCTTGTTGAACATTCTTCTCGTCCACTTCAGGGTCTCCAGTTTTTCCACTAGCATCAGCCTCTTTTTCGGGAACCTCACTTGTTATTTCAGTGGAGGCCATTTGCAAAGCCAGATTACCGGGTCTCTTCATATTGCTCTCATCGTCACTTTTGGCTTCCTGGTTTAAAAGTGGCCGTGGGGCAAGAATGATAGGCATACCAGGGGCTTGGGGGCCGGATGTTAGAATAAGCTGTCTGTTTTGAGGGGCAGGTAACGGCGAATGCAGCACGAAACTGCTTGGTGGGTGATGAGAGTCAAGAGATACGTTCGTGGGAGTTGGTACTCTTTGTGCCGGGGATGGTGCTCGCTGGATAGGGATTTCTTTAGGAAGGTCTTCGACACTTGGTTCTTCGGTTTGTTTTGGTGGATCTGAAAATATAAAAAAAGAAAGAATATTTAAGGCTAAATTCTGTGTTGGCGTGGAATACTAAAGCTTCGCGATGGCCATTTTGCTAGCAAAAACATTAATGCTCTGGAAGAAAGACAATATGTAACCGCACAAGAAACATTCAATGGAATCAAAGAAAGAAAAATCTCTACCCTTTGAAACAAAAAGGTTATGCAGCGTTGACAGGTACCGTAAGAGCTCTATTAAACCCCCTTCTATTAAGCCCCCTTTTTAATAAGCACCCTCACTAATAAGCTCCTCCCCTCTGACCCAATATTTCAAATAAGCCCCCCTCTCCATTAAGACCCTCACTTATATCAAATTCCAGAGGTTATCAAATATTTTCCATCTATTTTCAAAGCCGTATTCTCAAAGCCATATTTGGACCAGGCGTAGCCATAAAAATCAACAACAAGGGGGAGCTTCTTGTGTAGGCTTAGGCCATAAAAGTTGTCAGCCAACGTTTAGATTATTACTCGAATACTTCTTTGCTGTAAACTTTGAAAACCAACTTCATTAATCATACATGAAGAAAATCAAATATTTTCCATTTATTTTCAAAGCCGTATTCTCAAAGCCATATTTGGACCAGGCGTTGCCATAAAAATCAACAACAAGGGGGGAGCTTGTTGTGTAGGCTTAGGCCATAAAAATTGTCAGCCAACGTTTAGATTATCACTCGAATACTTCTTTGCTGTAAACTTTGAAGACCAACTTCATCAATCATATATGAAGAAAATGCAAATTTAGTTAATGTCAAAACGACCAGAAAAGTACTATAATGTAAACAATGTTCTCAAAAGGTTCTGCCATATAATAAAGCCTTTATTCAACGATAGCTCGATCCATGCTGAACAATATTTGGACCTCAGTTCGTTCTGCAGTCCAAATATTTTCCAGCATTGACCTCGTAATCGTTTAATAACCACATAGTATTCTCCGCATAAAGAATCTTCAAACGTGTGAAGTTCTTTTTGGTTTACGTGGTGCTGTGTACTGTTAAACATAGTGTANTCTTTGCTGTAAACTTTGAAGACCAACTTCATCAATCATATATGAAGAAAATGCAAATTTAGTTAATGTCAAAACGACCAGAAAAGTACTATAATGTAAACAATGTTCTCAAAAGGTTCTGCCATATAATAAAGCCTTTATTCAACGATAGCTCGATCCATGCTGAAAAATATTTGGACCTCAGTTCGTTCTGCAGTCCAAATATTTTCCAGCATTGACCTCGTAATCGTTTAATAACCACACAGTATTCTCCACATAAAGAATCGTCAAACGTGTGAAGTTGTTTTTGGTTTACGTGGTGCTGTGTACTGTTAAACATAGTGTACAGTTATAATCATTAAACATATGTATACCTGATTCTTTTGGAGGCGCTTTAACTGATTCATCATCAGATACTGATCGTCTATCAGTGTCCATGGTTTGTGCCTCGGGTTCAGCGATGGGTGGAGACGAGGCCCGTTGCGCGAACGGTGATCTTGATGCCATCATATCTCTTCTTAAGTTCGGCAGGAAACAATCAATTCGTTCCCAGGTCACTTGCCAAAGGGCAGAGTAATGACGTTTTGTGTCCTGTTGCTGTTCATGTGCTTTATGAGTGAGCTGTAATGTCTGGTCATCTTCACTGTGATCAAACACCCCGGATGTTGACATCACAAGTAGCATGTTTTTCATTGATTCTGGAATCGCTTCAGACTAGAGAGAGAAGAAATCGTAAAAGCATTTTCGATGAAAACTTCGCGTAATCATCTTTTGCATTATCGGGTAACCACTAATCACCCTTTGAAATGATGCAGGTGATCGCTATGAGGTAATCACCATGGGGTAATCAAACTTTGAAAAAAAGACAGTACGTAGCCAGAAGAGTTGCATATTCTCTAGTTGTTGCCGTCATGTTTACGTGGTACTTCTGTTCCTGTTACTTCATGCACTTGAACCAAGAGTGATTAAATCATAAATTCATTTCAAATCTTTCCAATCATAATATGAAAATCTTACTAAACATAACAGGTACATGTAAGTAGTAATGCTTAAGGACACGTACGAGAAGATCACTGCTATCAGCCTTTATATATCGATCCATGAAATCCAGAATTGTCATCCATAATGCAGTGAATGTTGATAATGTGAGTAGGATATTCAGCAACTTTAGGAAAGCCTACGAAAATGGGTACAAATACAAATTTACCATGTACAATCATAATAAATGATCAACCTTAAAATTAAGTATCTCAGAGAAGGCTTTACGATAGACCTGAATATAAAATGGAAACTATAGTTTTGATACTGAGATTAGTCTCGTCAATTAATTGTTTCAATGAGATGGAGTACGAAATGATGGAGACAGTTCAGCTCAGTTGACCTATCTGATCATGAGCTGTAAAATTTCTTGTTGCTCTGCCCTTGCTTTGATGTATAAAGACGAGACCTCCTCGCTGGAATCTATGCATTAATACGACCACTTGCATATGTAGATCTTGCAAATGAAGCTTTATTACAACTTCTATTGTATGGCAACAAAGATTTTCCCATTTCACTAAATAGACATATTCTTGAGGTTACGCTACATTTTATCCATGAAACTGGTCGATTCGAGTGAATTTCCGTAGCCACTTACCCATCCCTTCATAAGCCACCCGATTTTGTCCCATAGTTAAAGTAGTTTCTGTTCCTTTATTATCTTTATTTAATGGCCTCGGGGTAGACACAACCTTTTGCTCCCTGGGGTTGATCGTCCTAGTAGTACTGTAGACTAATTTTGTAAGTAATGTAGTTCGTAATGTGTATTGTAAATCTTATTTGGAATAAAATATATATAAGAAAAGTTATATAATACTTTAGTTTCTTTCCATTCTTTGAGTGTATTTTCTGTGCGGTCATACTGTTGCTTACGAAGATACGTAACGCAGCATCATTGCGAAAATAAAGGGGAGAATACGAAGTAAATGAAAATTACAAACAAAAGTATCCTGTTCCTCGTGGTTTGATAACAATTGCAAAATGTGAAACAAATATATTCTCAATAGTCGATTACGCTACAGTTGGCGGTTAGGAAATTTTTACCAAGATGCTTTGCGTTCGAATTACGAATGTTTAACGATTCTATAGGAATTCGATTTAGGTTCGCAATGCATCTTGGTAAAAACTTCCTCGCCACCGCTATCTTTAGCATAATCGTCAATTGTATCTTCAGAATAGCCAGTCAAAAACATAGCGGACGGCATTTGCTATTTATCTTAAAATACCAGCTGTAAAAAAGTCAGTGTTTGGCAATATGATGTCAAGAGCTCTTTGGAGAGTCCAAGCAAGAAAAGGATATTTTCTGCCTACATAACATAGAACTGACGATTTCCTTGAAAGAGGGGCTTAAAAATCTTCCACATTAAAATGCGAAATTGTTTCAGGAATCTAAGCTCAACCGGGTGACATCTAAACATTTGACGCAACCCGGGGGTTCCAATAAATTTTGGCATACTGCAGAATGGTTTTATATTTGGAATTTGAAAATCATTAAATATTAAAACGCAGGCTACAAGCGCTTCAGCATTTTGAAAGACCAGAAATGCATGATAATTGTTTATCATACCTTGCAGAGAAGTGTGGCTGCCCTCATTCTTGTCTCTTCTAATTTCAAAGGATCAGCTTCGGATGGTACTTCCAACAGCCGTGCAAGCATCGGGAACAGAACCTATTGAAGAAACAAAACAGTAGTAACAATGTCTGTAATACAATGAAGATCGATCAAGTCGATATGGACATTATTATTNTTCAGGAATCTAAGCTCAACCGGGTGACATCTAAACATTTGACGCAACCCGGGGGTTCCAATAAATTTTGGCATACTGCAGAATGGTTTTATATTTGGAATTTGAAAATCATTAAATATTAAAACGCAGGCTACAAGCGCTTCAGCATTTTGAAAGACCAGAAATGCATGATAATTGTTTATCATACCTTGCAGAGAAGTGTGGCTGCCCTCATTCTTGTCTCTTCTAATTTCAAAGGATCAGCTTCGGATGGTACTTCCAACAGCCGTGCAAGCATCGGGAACAGAACCTATTGAAGAAACAAAACAGTAGTAACAATGTCTGTAATACAATGAAGATCGATCAAGTCGATATGGACATTATTATTACAGCCGGTTTGGAGGCATGATCATAGGCAGTTGCTAAAGAGTAGAACGCCAGTAGATTTATTACACATGTCCTTGTTTTCACGCCATTCCCCCAACAATACCCCCACAATACCCACTCCATTGAATGACTATAACAGTAAATAGCAATTCAATTCAATGGAGCAAATCTTAGACGAATGTCATCAGTCTAGAACAACAGTTCGTTTAGTGTTGTTGTTGTTGTTGTTGTTGTTGTTGACGTCATTCAGGTCGTAGGACCCCCTCCTCGTGATGTTTTGATAGCCTCACTACATAAGGACCCTCTAGTTACGCTCATCTAATTGAGTTGAATTGTTGTTGTTGTTGTCGCTGCACTGAGGACTGAAATGTGTCTGTTGACCGAAGCGCCATCATCAAGTCAAAGAGCACAGGGAAACGAGAGACTCCAGGTAATAAGTCTAATGTTTTGATTATAAAATCTCCATTCAGCTTTATCCTTTACAATTTCATTCAGTTGCTATCAATTTTTCTTTGTCAATATTTTGATGTTATTATATTTCTTCAGTGTTGGTCTCCCCCTTTCCAATTTACCTTCAATTTTTTCTTTCATGATCACTTTTTCTAACCTGTTTTCAGCTCTGCTAACATGTCCAAAGGAGAAAAGTCGCTCCTTGTTAATGATGTTTAATAATGATCTATCAGTCTTGATTTGGTTCAGCATCTATTCGTTATTTTTTTTTTCTTGATGTCCAAAAGGTTTTGTTAATGAAATGAGAATGAAAGTAAACAAAATATTCTTTTTCCTTCACTCTTGAGGACGCCCAAAGTAAAAGAAGATCTTGAGCTTCGACTTCATTGCAATGGTTTACATTAAACCGACCGCAGGTTTAAATTTTGGCCCGTTTTTACTCTGAAATATAGGTTCAGTTTCTCACAAAAAAGTGCCTTCATAGAGTTTTCTCATTACAACTACGCATACAAATATCATTCGACTTTTGTGAAGACTTCTACAGTACATACCTTGTTGAAACAACTTTCCCATTCAGCAGCACTAAGTGACTGCAAATCTTCGGCCAGTAAAGATCTTTGTAGAATTGTTAACGCAGACATTCTAATTTCTTTACGGTTATCACAACACAGCCTGGCAATTCCTTGTAATAAGGGACACCAGCATTTCACCCACAGCAAACTCATGCCAAAGTGTGAATCACCTATGATAGTCACAAGAAACAATAAATCAATAAAGAAATGAAAATGCGCAAAGGTACAGTAAATCAACGACAGGTCATACGTAAAGGGAAGAAACTTTCGCGGGAAGAAACTCTCGCGTTTTTCGAGTTTTTGGCCAAGATTCGCGAAAAGTTTATTCCGCNCTAAGTGACTGCAAATCTTCGGCCAGTAAAGATCTTTGTAGAATTGTTAACGCAGACATTCTAATTTCTTTACGGTTATCACAACACAGCCTGGCAATTCCTTGTAATAAGGGACACCAGCATTTCACCCACAGCAAACTCATGCCAAAGTGTGAATCACCTATGATAGTCACAAGAAACAATAAATCAATAAAGAAATGAAAATGCGCAAAGGTACAGTAAATCAACGACAGGTCATACGTAAAGGGAAGAAACTTTCGCGGGAAGAAACTCTCGCGTTTTTCGAGTTTTTGGCCAAGATTCGCGAAAAGTTTATTCCGCGAAATTTCCAAAATTGTGAAACTCGCGAAAGTTTATTCCCGTGAAATTTCCCATTTTGGCTGATTCGCGAAAGTTAATTTCCTGCGAAAGTTTCTTCCCCTGTACTATTCATTTTCATTTCATTTCAAATTATTTCTACACGAAAAACCCTGCAGCTAAATAAATCAGAAAAAGAAAAAGTACAAAGAGCCCACGTGTAAGGGTAGACCAAAATTCCACCCTAAAACAGAACTGAAACAATACATGCATCAGTTGGAAAGTGAAGCTCTATTAAGAAATATGTTTCAGGCTAATTTTGAAGAATTTTGACCAGTTGCAATTCACTTCTGTACCACGATCCTGTAAAACGCTACAGATTTGTAAATAATAAGAAGTTGGAGAATTTGCGCGGCAAAGTCATCAATAACACATGAAACGTTTGCTACAAAAATCAAACATCTTTCTTCTATACTAACCAACTCAGAATGGTGATCCTAAAGCTTGAACGTATATTTCTTTACAATAAGGAATTGACCTTTTAGCTATTCTACAAAAGAGCCTGAATCGAGAGTTATTTCTGTACATTTCTAAACACGAAATGGCGATAGAGCTTCTATTAATATTGTGCAAATTCGAAAATTCTACAAAATGTAGCAAAATATCGTTCGATTCTAATTCTTTTCCGAATAGCTAAAAGGTCTATTGTCTATTCGAAACACATAGCCCTTTCAAAATGTCATTTGTTTTACTGGATAACAATCAGAATGACCTCCGTCGTCGTCTTAACAACAAACTAATGTTAGGGCCCTCACAAAAACTAAACGCAAATATTTCAGATTGGATAGAATGTCATTAAGCAAATCGTGCAAATGAAAGAACTTTCGTACCTGTAAGAGTGCTAGGCAATTTGTCAACACTCTCCATGCTATTCCATCGCATTTTCACCTCCTGTCTTTGACTTTCTTCAAATTCATGCCAGTCAACATTAGCTAATATCTTCGATGCCTTTGTATGCAGCACATACATTAGATCTAGCAGTTGCAATGAGATGGCATCATAAATATTGCTTGTATTCTCACTGATTTCTGCATCATCTTCGCTTACCGGTGATCCAGGTATACCACCACGCATTTTACCACGGGATGCTTTCGGGCTGGTATGCTTCTTTTTTGTTTTCTTTGAACCTGAAGAAGATAATAATACAGGTTAACGAGGTGATGGTGAAGTCCCATTTTGTAGCGACACGCGCTGGGATCGCAGAAATAGAGAATACCTAATTGAGTCCACAACCCCTTGTCATGATACTCAAGTGGGTGGGGCTCTAACAGTATAGGGCTCAAATCTTTCAAATCTTTAAAAAGGTCGGTGTAAAATTCTATGGCATTTTGCCTTGAATTGAATGCCTTGAAAGACATTTATGGTACTTTGCTGTAAATCTGCCGTGGAAATTTTTGATATCTTGATTCTTTTTAGAATGGCGCCACCTTAATTATTTTTGAAAAAAATCATGGAAAATTTTGAAAAGCTTAAAAGAAAAGCATAGTTTATTAAGGTCTACTATATGGTGGCAAGCAGAAATCTTTAGCTTTTGTGGTTTAGGATTTAGAAATTTGATGACGTCATAGCATCAAATCTAATAGATGTCGCCATTTTGGAACTAATCAAGATATCAATAAATTTCCAAGGCAGTTTCACAGCAAAAAACCCAAAGTTCCTACCCATTTATTAAAAGGAAACTGTTATAGAATTTTACACCGACCTTTTTAAAGAGTTGAGCCCTATGTTGGCTCTACCTGGGATTGAACTCTGTCATGCTGACTGATCAGGTTGCAAAGTAAAGGTCACTGCGCCGCAATACCTTTGAAGAGGAACTCACAAAGTCTTTTCGTGTTAAAAAAATATCTGACAGAGGCAGGTAATTAAATAAAACATCGCAAAAACAACCAAAAGAGGTTGCTGCGCAGAAACTTCCGAGTTTAATGGAATGTANCAAATCTTTCAAATCTTTAAAAAGGTCGGTGTAAAATTCTATGGCATTTTGCCTTGAATTGAATGCCTTGAAAGACATTTATGGTACTTTGCTGTAAATCTGCCGTGGAAATTTTTGATATCTTGATTCTTTTTAGAATGGCGGCACCTTAATTATTTTTGAAAAAAATCATGGAAAATTTTGAAAAGCTTAAAAGAAAAGCATAGTTTATTAAGGTCTACTATATGGTGGCAAGCAGAAATCTTTAGCTTTTGTGGTTTAGGATTTAGAAATTTGATGACGTCATAGCATCAAATCTAATAGATGTCGCCATTTTGGAACTAATCAAGATATCAATAAATTTCCAAGGCAGTTTCACAGCAAAAAACCCAAAGTTCCTACCCATTTATTAAAAGGAAACTGTTATAGAATTTTACACCGACCTTTTTAAAGAGTTGAGCCCTATGTTGGCTCTACCTGGGATTGAACTCTGTCATGCTGACTGATCAGGTTGCAAAGTAAAGGTCACTGCGCCGCAATACCTTTGAAGAGGAACTCACAAAGTCTTTTCGTGTTAAAAAAATATCTGACAGAGGCAGGTAATTAAATAAAACATCGCAAAAACAACCAAAAGAGGTTGCTGCGCAGAAACTTCCGAGTTTAATGGAATGTAAATTTTCATTATTTGAATAAGTTGATTGGAAACTGGTTTCTATCAAATCGGGAAAATCTATAATCATAAGTGATTTCCTTTATTGAAAATGAATTCTGCAATAAATAAACTCTTCTAGCAATGAAATAATTATCTTTTCGTCAGCTTGGATTGATGTCCTAGATTTATTGAACATATAGCATGTATTCTGTAAGTCGGCTCGAAGTGCTAAACTTGTCAAAATGAAGCTGAAGACAATTTGTGTACATTCTCGAAAATATACCGGGCGAGCCAGAAAAAAACTTCCCACTTTTAAAAACTAATTGCACCAAGAGTACTTGATGGATTGGAATGAATCCTATCTTCTTTGATAGCCGAGAGATTGAAGTATTTTTGTAATCTTCTCGCGTTTTTAGGAGCATTTGAAATAAAGGTAAATTCAACTTTATGAAAATTTCATTTCTGCGAAATATCTGAAAAAAGCCTGAAACACTTGACCAAATCATGACAAAACTCCACGTATAGAACAACGAAAAAGTACAGTTTTTCCAGGATGAGACACATTGTCAGCACATCTACCGCCATAGGATTGAAAAGGTTCAGTATTTGTTTAAAAATTTATTTCTTATGGCTCCTGAGAAATTGTTGGGGAGACGAGATACGGTTTGTCCGAAGAAACCTATGTGTCCCCCCGTGCGGTAGGTTAATGCTCATGCGCCGGGCAGAGTTCCAACCCAAAATACTACTGCGCATGAGCTTTAACCTACTGCACGGGGGGGCACATACATTTCCTTGGATAAACCTTAGCTCGTCTGCCCAACAAGAAAGGTGAAATGCGTTGACGTATTGTTCTGTGTGAAGTGATTCCTTACAATTTGATCACGTGTTTTGGCCCTTTCCCGGGCATTTCGCAACCAAGAAATTCTCGTAAAGTCAACTTTACCTAAAAACAACTACAGAACTATACATAAGATTACCTTTGACAGGATGCTGCCTTTTAACACCACTTTGCTCCTTCGAAGCAGCATCTTCGATTCTGAAATCGACTCCACCATTTGAGCTTGCCTCTGCAAACAGCAATGCTGTATGTATACATTGTAGGATATTCCCACGCGTTACATGTGCTGCATCACGCACGATAAACCCAATCGTGCCTGATGCTTTAATAAATGCACGGCTATCGTGTTTATTGAGGTTCTCCCCGAAAGCAAGGTCGTATTGATTGACAGGCGCATCACTTTGTTCTTCTTTGTTTATCAAAAGCCATGTTTCACTGGAGGAATCCCCTTTAGGACTGTTATCATCATTGAAAGGTGAATCCGCTCTGACCGGTCGAAATGTCTTCTCCCCAGTCTCCTCTTCTATTTGCTCTTGCTCCATCACAGGGGTTTCACCATGCACCATTGTCAACGAAGGACCTGGTTTAACAATAGGTGCCAGNGTTTATTGAGGTTCTCCCCGAAAGCCAAGTCGTATTGATTGACAGGCGCATCACTTTGTTCTTCTTTGTTTATCAAAAGCCATGTTTCACTGGAGGAATCCCCTTTAGGACTGTTATCATCATTGAAAGGTGAATCCGCTCTGACCGGTCGAAATGTCTTCTCCCCAGTCTCCTCTTCTATTTGCTCTTGCTCCATCACAGGGGTTTCACCATGCACCATTGTCAACGAAGGACCTGGTTTAACAATAGGTGCCAGAGCACCGGCTCCAGCTACTTCAAGTAAAGTCAGGATCGTCACCCAATCACGTGATAGGTTTATATTGTTCGCATTGGTTCGGATGAGTTCATGAACGCCGTATGCGATTTGTCGGCAGCAAGACTGTAAAACATTGGGTTTCATCATCAACAGCACTCGTAATGTTACCAGGACTTGACTGGAAATGTCTTCACGACGAATAAGTCGTATGGCGAGTCGGAGGAGACCAACAACAGATCTTTCAACCAAGAAACTATAAAGAAAATCATTGTGAGCTAAGATGCAATGTCTTGAACGATCAATACTCCGGATGGGTGACCTCGGAAGCTTAACCTCGCTACTCACCTCGCCGTCCTTCGGAAGGGAAGTTAAACTAGGGGTCCCATGCCTGGGTACGGCATGCATAGTGGGCTTAAATAGTAGAACTGGCTTCTATTTCTATGGTTTAAATTAGCATTAAGTAGCTATAAATACTTCCTGCCCACTCAAAAATAAATTACTAAGAAAAAACGTACAGAGCTACTCCTTTAAGTCATTCTTACATCACACAATTTTTTTATATGCGTAGTTTCTTCTTTATGAAATTTATACAACGTATTTTTAGTTTGTATTACAAGAATGAAAAGAACGAAATGGACGGAACTGAAAAACTGATGTTATCAATCTAAAAATAATTCTAACGCCATAGAGTGAAAGCTCATCAGTTGTTTTTGCTATTAATACGTCGCCACACACTTCACAGTTATTCGAACTGAGCTGACGTCTGGATGCAACGATATTTTTAAATATTTTTTATAAGAAAGGTTCGATTGAGTGGGATCATAGCTGCTATCTCTATTGTGCATATTCGAAAATTCTACAACATATATCAAAATGTCGTTTGATTTAAACTCTCTTTCAGAAAAGCTAAAATGTCTGTTGTAATATTAAAACATTTTACGAAAATCTGCTGATATGGAAAGTCAGATCAGAACAAACGTTTCAAATAATAGAAATGCTACACTATAACACTATACAGGAAAAGATATTACATCACATCGTGTTTCTACTAAACAGAACCATCAAGCAAAAAGTGGATCCACATCGACTGCTTAGCCTTTTAAGTTTGTGGTTTTTTTGCTTTGGTTGCAAACTGAAATAAAACTTCGTAGAGCAGAATATAGGAGGAAGGTTATCCCATACCATCAAAATCCAAGTTTCTTTTCAAATCATAATAATTTCGCTTTGAGGGAGAAAATTCTTAGAGTATCGTACTCCGCTTTTGTAGATATTTTAGCAAATCAGTTTTGTATCTTTCTGGTTTCCACGAAAATCACAAAGTTGCAAGCATCAAGCATCAAATACGGCCGCGGATAAAATGGTTATTTTTCAAACAAAACCGAGTATCTTGGCGAAAGAGTGCAGGAAAAACAAACATATATTGTTTAGATATTGAAATATCACAAAAATACAAAAAGTAAATGGATACCTGGATTTTTGTGCAGATATGATCGTATTTGTGAGGTGATCTCGAACAGTTTGCCACAAGATTGATATTCTATCCCTGAAAACAAATAAAAAGATGTAATTTTCTGTTTTTTAATGTATTCCACAAGAACGTAGTTTAGTAGCGGGGATGGCTCAGTTTGACTACCAATCTGAAGGTTGGTGGTTCGAGTCCCCGCCCTGCCGAACCTGCTACAAAGTGTGAGGAGAGTCGCCAACTCTCTGTAATTCCAGGCTAAAGGAATCACGAGGTGTGGTCACATCGAGAGGAAGGACCAGGACGCTGCTTCGATAAGCTTAGCTTCTCAGCGTTCTTCAACTACCTTCGGATGCTAGGTAGAGATATAGAAAAAAAGAACGTAGTTCCCCTGCAATCGAAATGCAATGCAATGTAAGAAATTGTAAATTCTATAAAATGTAAGTAGGCTTAAATTAGCTGTAATTTAGCAATTCTTTTTAATATATCGCTTACGTAAAATAAATTAATGATGATGATGATCACACACTGAAACAAACTAACCTAGGTAAAGATGGCTGGTGCGAGAAAGCTCAATTAATCTCTGGATACGCTGTTCATCCTCTGGAGACCGTTTGGGCTGCCTTGATAGACGATAATGATAACAATTGTAACAGGGAGCTTTTTACCATTTCCTCCTGAATAAGAATCTTTAACGATTCTACAGGAATTTGATTGAAAAACGCAATGCATCTTGGTAAAAAGCTCCCTGTCGCTGTATTTAGCATCAGCGCAAATAACGACGTGTTTGCCATGTGGATTTTCTTTTATTGTAAATATTCATTTTAGATTGTAGGGTTTTTATTGATATATTAGAAATTGAATTGTATGAGCTTAATTTAGGTTATGATAGCACTTAATTTTGTAAGTTTTATAGAGGAGGGCCCTTTGAACATCAGCATTGCTTAAGGGATGTCCTCTTTAAATATTTGAAAAAATAAATAATAATAATCGTCTATTTCATACAATGGCACTCCAAACGTCTAATCGTCCAGAAATTACATTATGTGGTATGGCATAAACAGGATAAGAAGCCTAAGCGATTTTGTGGGCCTACCGCAAGAGCTCTATCTAGCCCCCTCTCTATAAAGCCCTCCTCTTTAATACGCCCCTCCCTTCTAAGCCAGAATTTTAACGAGCCCCCTCACTACCAAGCCCCCCAACNGGATGTCCTCTTTAAATATTTGAAAAAATAAATAATAATAATCGTCTATTTCATACAATGGCACTCCAAACGTCTAATCGTCCAGAAATTACATTATGTGGTATGGCATAAACAGGATAAGAAGCCTAAGCGATTTTGTGGGCCTACCGCAAGAGCTCTATCTAGCCCCCTCTCTATAAAGCCCTCCTCTTTAATACGCCCCTCCCTTCTAAGCCAGAATTTTAACGAGCCCCCTCACTACCAAGCCCCCCAACGTCTTTTGAGAAACAACAAAGTCAATTTTCGACAATACTCACTTATTTTGCAAAGCAACTCTGATGAGGAATTCCAAGAAGAAAGCAGCGGAGTCTTCATCAAACGGTATTTCTGTTAAATCAACTGCACCTTCTGGTTTTGATGAAAACACCAATGCCTATGACAAAAGGGAAGTAAGGCTCAGAAAAATATCTATGCAGAATTGTTTGCAACGGCCAATCGATCCCTATTTTGATTGAATCTTGACGTGTTTTAGAACTGCCTGTTTTCAATAAATCCTTATTTTGACCAGTTTGCAATGTCGATAAAAATGGCAAAAAATACTGGCTTTGTAGCCCAGATATTTTACTACATAACAACGTTTAAATCACTTATTTTGGACGACTAGTCTAATTCTGTAACAAATTTTTACCTTCACTTTTTGCGTCGCCCGGTATGACAATAAAGAAATATTGTAATGTTGTTTACAGAATTCACACGCATAGAATAAGTTATAGCACCAAACACGACAAATTTATGTATATATCTTTAAGAAAACTTACTTTGATGAGCTCCTGCAATGACTCTCCTCTCAAAAATTTGCTTTCTGTGATGAGCAGCTCTGGGTGGCAATCCTGTTCAGAGAAGAAATCCCCATTAAAACAACTGTTTTCAACCAAAATTTGGTACAGTTTATAAGTATAAACTTGATATAGAGAACTTTGGACGACAAAAATACTAAGAAACAATGGAACATCCATCTAATGGACACCTGTGGGACCAGTGTTATTGACAGTTGTAGAGAGGTGTCCGCTGTATGGAGGTGTCATCTTTTGTCATACTGTATTTTGGGACTAAAATATTTGTGCGTTGCCTCGGAGAGGTCCGTTGTTTAGGTGTCCGTTGATGGAGGTTCTACTGTATGCTTGAACACACTGAGGCCTTTTGGCCACTGTGTCCTCATCAGAACGTGATTTTTTTCGGACTCAAGTCCTCATTGAAATCTGATGACGACAAACGTACGAAAGACCTCAGTGTGTTCAAGCATATCTCTATAATCTATCTTGTTGCCCCCAAGTGCCCATTGTGTTCTGCACGAATTTTGGTGGATGGGGTGAATCCACAATAAAGTTACTTCAAAAAATCCACCAATATCTCTGCAATCGTACAACACATGAATGTTTCGTTTGTTTCTCTACGCGATTCCATCGTCAAAATAATACCGTTACTTTGGGAAAAATAGAGGACAATCTCTGTGATATGGCCTATAAAAAAACTGCAAAATCGTAGTTTCGAAAGAAGTTTGTTTACTTTACGTGGCCCAGCCCCTTAATACACAGACAAGCATGACTCAACTCCTCACTGAATTTCGTTCTGGACCGGGTGTTCAAAACAAGTTAGAAGATTAAGTTGGGGCTAGCGATGAAAATCTAGCTACAATATATTCATAACACGTTCCTTGAACATAGTTTGTTGATATTGGTAATATGACTGTTGAAATATTAATGTTGAAAGTTCGATGTGCTTCAGGATTTCGCTAAGGCCAAGAGGCCAAAATTCTGGTTTGGAGGTTGGAGCTGGCGGCAAATTTGAGCTTTCAAGATTACTCTTTCAGCTGTCAAAGCATCATTATCGACAGAGGTTTCTATATTCAATTTAACTATTAAGGAACATTTTCAAGATTATTTCCCATCGATTAAAGCTAGAATTTCATAAAAACTTTGCGAGGCCCAACCAAATCTGTTTAGTTTTTAGACACACCGTAGTTGTTCACTAAATTTCAGAAAAATCTGTCAAAAAATTAATCATCTAAATTTGATAATCATTTAGATTGAATTTGATACCTTGATGCAATTAACTGCCTGCTCCTGTGCTTCTCTATCTTCGGTTGATTGAGTGCCTTTGCTCGATGTATCAGGATTTGCCAAAATGTAATTATAGAAAGAGGACAGTATTCCTGTAGTGTCCGGCCTGAAATAAAATTAAAATGGTATGACTCGATGTATCAGGATTTTCCAAAATGTAATTATAGAAAGAGGACAGTATTCCTGTAGTGTCCGGCCTGAAATAAAATTAAAAATGGTAAACGTTAATAGCAAAGCAAAGTAGATGGGTTCCGAGGTTTGAACCTTATCAACATGTAAAAATTGTTGTTTAAGTAAAAAATCAGATTATAAAAAATTTGCAGAAATTGAGGCTTGAGTACAGACTTGATGCGAATTGACGGCAAAAAGTTGAAAAGCTCCAGGAAAAGGCACAAAGATCAGTTGCCTTTAAGCAATTCAAAATAGATAGAACAGATTATGCAGTATCCTCAACCAAGAGAAATTAAAAGCTGCATGTCTAATCGTTAAATGCCTACAAGGAGCAAGTATCCCAGCATTTTCCTCATACGCAGAAGAAATAAGTCCCAACAATCCACCTATAGGACAAGAAATAATACCACAATTCTTCGTTTGCCACTATTGAGAAATGAACTTCATTTAGATCAAGACTGATGGAGTACTATAATTAACAATGATTTCCTGTAAATAAGGTGTTCTTGTTCCTGTAAATATCCTTGCAATTACCTCGACCAGTTTTAAATTGTATTAGGAGTATCATTATTCTATTTGCAAATTTTTAAACAATCGACCAGAACGGACAAAGAGAAAACTTGTTCGTGGTGATTTGGGATTTAGAAATCGAATAATTAATGGATACAATTAATCGATGCAATTAATCGATTTCTAAATCCCAAATGACCACGAACAGGTCTTCTCTTTGTCCATTCTTGTCGATTCTTTAAAAAATTTGATCGACGTTTTTGATCGTTTTCGTGTTTTTGAAAACGAAACTTTTTCAGAAACTCGCGTCTATCTCTAAAAACTGAAAGCAGAAAAATTTGCAAAAATCCTTGAATCTAATTCAGGCTTTTTACTAAAGATTAAGTCATGAATCTTCAAAATCGGTCCAGTGCACGATTTATTGTGGCCTGTCAAACGTGCATAGTTTATTTTGGCGCACCCAGTACATTAGTAATTAAAAGTACCTGGCAGTTGGCTGTGGTTCTTCTCGAATAAGGCTGATTTTCCCACTTTGATCAATAAAGTCTTCAACCTTGGTACAGAAAGAAACTCAGTAATTCAACAAAAGGACTTCACTGAAGACTTCATGTGGACTGTTTGTATGATACGTGATTGATTCGCGAAATTGAGTCAATGAGGTTGTGTCGGGGAGAATTTCCTGCAGTCCAACAGCCTCGTTTTCCAACAACCATAATGATTTGCACGCTCTTTGTTCAAAGGCACACTGTCGTGGCACTGATTGGATGAATAAGACAATATCAAAGAATAGAATTAGGCAGGCTTCAATGATTTTGCTGTACACTGAAATTCACGAAGATGATAACGATCAGACTCCCTTTATTCTCGAAACAAAGTATGATCTAAGAGCATGAAGGCTTTATAATGATCCAGAGGCCAGGTCTTTTGTTAGGGATTTCAACATCACAACCAGCTAATTACAGCCACGACAGTGTGCCTTTAACGCTACCTGCAGGAATTTACCTTTGCGGCATAATATATATCGGAATCTGGTGTCCATTAACAGCCTGAGAGAGTAATCGCGTCAGAGCCAATAACTCCTGTTCTTATTCGCCTAAAAGCCAATATACTGATTTGTCGCGCAACTTCGTTCAATGAACAGCATAGGTTCCAAATCTTTATCTCGGCATAAACAGGTGGGTGTAAAATTCCATGACCTATTTCTTCTGATTGAATGGCTTGAAAGAAACTTTAGATACTTATCTATAATTCTACCATTGGACTTTTCAGAAATTTTGAATATTTTTGGAAATTACAGCGTATCTTACATTTCAACTCATTTGAGGATGTGACGTCATCGAATTTCTAAATCGTAAACAAGATGAGTAATAGGCTTTTACTTGATACTATTTTGTAGGCATTCATAAACTATGGTTTTCTTCGAAATAATTTCATGTTACATCAAACAGTTTAGAAATTACGATGGTTTTAAGTTTTTTTGAAAATTTTTCTTGAATTCTTGAAAAAGAAGAAAAACACTCTAATTCTGAAAATATACTGAAGATTTCAGAAAATTCCAACGGTAGAATTATAGCAAAATAGCTAAAGTTTCCTTGCAGTCATTCAGTTCAAAGAAATAGGTCACTCAATTTTACACCAGCCTTTTTAAAGATTTGAAACCTATGCTTCAATGAACACAAAAACGGAAACACGTCGGAAACACAGAACGATATTAATGGAAAAATTTTGAAACCACTTTTGCGATTAAAACTATCACGCAAAATTCATCGACTATTGTTCTTGGTATTTTATAACGAAAGCTTGAGACAGCATCATTCGCGAACGATTGGTAGGTTTACCTATTTTCCAACCGCAGTCAATCACGAGGGCAAGACAAAAGATATGTTTAAAAAATATGTCTTCGCTCACCTCTGTCAATACTTTCGGCAGCAATTTTGTTTTAAACAATTGTAACATGCAAACCAACAAGTTCTGCCATCCTTCTCTTAATATGTCACCGTGTTTATGTGCCAAAGAGAATGCTGTGCGTGCACTTAATTGAGCCTTGATGTTTGTGCCAAACGTCACTGGCAAGTTGTCACTTGGCTGAAACGAAGATATTGTCATAGTCAGAAAAATCACCCAGACCACAGACAATGAACAGATATGTAGTCAGAAAAAACATGGATTGTACAGTTCATATTAGGCCTTATTTTTGCCAACCAAAAAGGTTCATTTCTAGGTGGCATAAATATGCAACAAAGGGCAACTAAAGTGATTTTCAATCATGAAATACAGAAATGACTACCAATTTTCTGGACTGTGGCCAAGCTCTTTAAATCGCCGCAACAGATACCCCCAACGGGCAGGATTTAGAGGGAGCATGGATTTACTGAATAAGAATGGAATTCAACTTTTGTGGTTGGAAATTTACTTTTCTGCATGGAAAATTATTTGTGGAACAAACTTTCCAGAATTGTTTGGTATGAATGATAATATCTTACCTCTCCTTGTGTCAGCAGTGTAGTAAATTTGCATAATGAGATGACCAAATTATCAAATACTTCACTCAAACCATATCGAGCTGAAATGACTGCACATTTTCTGGAAACGAAAAAATGCCTCTTGTAAAATTCGGGAAAGCCTGTCATTAGATTCCTATTTGCTTATGTCAGTCTTACCGCAAAAAGCATGCTCGGTAGTCAAGTCCATGATACTAACAGGTCAAAAATGAGAAGCTCGGCGAGTTAATACAACGCAAAATCCTGTGACAGTCGTCTTTATTTCTGTATTCCAAGCAAATAATGAGTTCGGTTATCGATGAATACCAGGCACCGTAGAAGATTTTTGCAGGCTCAATGTCGCATAGCTTAGAAGATTCGTGTTGAGCATTAAAGATCATGTTCCAGAAACGTGGCAAAAACTCAATTTGATTTGTTTCAGCCCAAAAACCTTGTTGACACACTGCTTTTACCCTTTTCAAGAATTTTAGGCAGCAAATCATTGTGTGCTGTTACAGACAGAATAACATATCAGACTGGGTTTCTGTTATGGTCTACTATTCAACTTGTTTCAAACAAGCAAGCACGCAGAGTAGTTCAAAGCCAGTAAATGTATTTCTGTGACCCGCAGTATTTCAAGGAGACTAAACAATTTATGCGATTGATTACATGCAAGAAAACTTTGTCACGGATTGTAATCTAACAGATTGTGCTTCATACTGAACAAACTTACCTAAAGCCCGTTAGAGCCTTTTGGACGACAGATTTATCCATTCCATTGTCGTAAATATAAGAGAGAGCGGCTACAGTTGGTCCCCATACAACCAAGAAGAGGTCCTCATCATACATGTTAGTGTTTAGGTGTAAAAATTGTGAATCCTGCATCTGACTTTTCCTTATCAGAACCTACAAAGGAAACAGATTTTTGCATTATGAATTGAGATTACTGCTAGCATGGAAGATCCCACAAATTGAGTCTTTATATCTTTGTACTCATGCAGTTCATTATGCTTCTTAGCAAATAAAAGAAATGTTTCCACGTTTTGAACACCCAGGAACAAGAACTTGCGAAAGAATTATACTTCAAAACAAGATTATGTGCGAAACAGTACACCTCACCAAATAAATGAATCTGGACTTTTTCAAATCAATTCAGAGGTTTCTGTACAATTTCTTTTATCGCGAAATCATTTTGTGTACTCAACCAGTGACCAACAACTTCGCTGGCCAAAATCCATTACTTTTTTACTTTTTTGGGTAGCAGAGAATGAAACGATTTAGCAGAATATAAAAGGGCTCTGTTTGTTCCCACACGAATCTTCGTATTTTCTATATTCTCATAAAATTTTCAACAACAAACACACAGTTGCAAGATGATGTCATTTTTCGCTTTCTTCACAATTCTCGTTTTAGAAAAAATTCTGAAAACGTTACCTTCCAATCATAGTTCTCCTTGACTCTTCCAGTTCTTTCTGATGGCATGATGATTTCTTCAGTTCTATTAAAAGAAATATGAATTACATAATAAAGGTATAATTACTATCTCATACCGGGTGATCCAAAAAAGTGAACTTTTTTTAAATCATCAAAATCTGACGACATCACAGATCACGAAAAATTCTTCATGTGCATTTAATTAAAGACCAAATTCATTTTAAACAAGTTGCGAATTCTGAAAAGGCTTGGAATCTATGGTAATTTGTACCTCTACAAGCTACCTGGTTTTGACGTAAATTCAGAAATGAAAACAAAATGATTACAAACTTAAATTTTTTAATCCCCCGAGTATCACGTAAATTAGTTTCTTTTACCTCGAGAAAGCTCTTATATCTGAATCACAAGAAATATGATTTTGACTACAAATTCACATGGTAATTTCACACGGTAATTTCACACGGTAATTTCACACGGTAATTTCACATGGTAATTTCACATGGTAAATTCACATGGTAATGTCACGCGGTAATTTTACATGGTGATTTCACATGGTAATTTCACACGGTAATTTCACACGGTAATTTCACACTGTAATTTCACACGGTAATTTCATACGGTAATTTCACATGGTAATTTCACATGGTAATTTCACACGGTAACTTCCCACGGTAATTTCACATGGTAATTTCACACGGTAATTTCACGTGGTCATTTCATTGTCTCTTCCACAAAGAATAAAATAACAATCACGCCTTAAAGGCAGTCTGTCTTCATCTAAAGAAAGCAAATTATTCATGCATAATTTTCATGGTCATGGAAATTACGCATGAATGACGTTGCCCTTGTTGAATAAAGGAAATTAGGGTAAATCTGTGGAATATTGAACAGAGATCTTTATCCATTTTATTTTCATTCAACGAAGGGGACAGATTGCCTTTAGGTCTCTCGAAGGGACATTTTTTAGAACGTCCCTTGTAAAATCTTAACGGAGCGACCGATTTCAGCCAGGAAAAATTATAAACGTTATTGAACATGTTGGCTATTCAACTAGATATTGCATAATTCAATTGCTTATATATCCAGGAAGCAGCAGCCTTTCAAACCCCGGGCCTTTTTTGACTTACCCAGTATCGGTAATACCTAGTATCAGCATTACTGTACTGAGTAGCTATGCGCCATCTCTTCTGCCTGGCAGAACTCTTAGTCACAGTAAAAAGGATAAAGGGGTGCAACGAATGGATATTGACCCTGGGTAATTTAATTCAAAATGAGTCTGAAATACATCCACACCATTTTCCGAGAATTCTACTTACTTGATTGCGTTGAATATCTCATCAATCATTTCTTCAGGAAAATTTCCTCCACCATTCACGCCTTTAACATTTCTTTTGAAGTCCTACAATTATAAAAATTCTGACAAGTAAGAAAGCAACTCCAACGAAACGACGACTTTTTGTTTGTATTTAGGTAGCTTTATACCCGTTTTGAATTTCTAAAATTGAAAACACACTTACACTTTAACATCTTTTCGTTTTCTAATTCATTTAAATCATGAGCAGTGATTGCCGCGACAGATATTTAAAGAGCTCGGTAAATCAGTCGAGTCTTTGTGTATGTAAAATATGAGTCCTAGTTTGAGCAATGATTGGGGTAATGCTTGAGGTATAACTAGGATTCAAAGTATAAGTCTAGGTCCTTCTAAGAAGGCTAGAAAAAAAGGGACTTACCTCGACTGTCATTGATTTCTGTTGTTTGACATTAGCATTGTGTTGATCAACATTGAGCATGATGATTGCATATGCTAATGTGAACACAGAATCTGTATTCGCAAAGCCTTCTGAGTTTGCCTCCTGCAAAAGAAGCAAGAAGAGAAACATAAGAATAAACTTGCGTTCGTTTCCGAAAACTTGATTTCTGAAAAAAATTAATGTTTTCTGAACAATTCGCCAGGCAAATGAAAATGAGAAATTGTAAGGTATGGTGAACTTGGATCATTTCAAAACCCCAATATGGCACTTTTATATTTCCACGGTTGGAGTGCCAACATTTCAGTTTCTAGGAATTGCAGGAATGTAATGAACAGCTTGACAGCTACAGGCTTTCAACTGTCAAAGCGTTTCCCACTTCATTCGGTAGAAAGACCAAAAATCGAAATCAAATTTAACAGTGAGCATATCCATCTTCTACGGTGTCATACATGCTACAATCTACGTATGAAATGAAAACGGTATCGTGTAAACTTTATTGAAACATTTTTTTCAAATCTAAGCTAGCCTTCTCACCATAGGAAGATCTACAATACATCATATTTGGCAATTAATTCATGAATGAAAAGTTTAGCAAACGTCGCTACTTTTTTGGACTTAGCTGACACAATTATCCGATTGACAAACTGACCATAGGGATACTCACTGTCATTTTACCATATGCAAAAGGCAACGAGGCAGACGAAATGCAAAGCAAAAAGAAAGGCAACGATGACCCCTTGAAAATCAGCATTTGCTGAAGGCTTACACTCCGTAAATTTACGAAATCAAATCAAATCAAATCAAATTAAATCAAATCAAATCAAATCAAATCAAATCAAATCAAATCAATCAAATCAAGGAGCAAATGATGCGATAAAGTTTACTGGGATTTGAAATATCGGCAACATTAACTTGGGTAAAGCTGTGCAAAGTGTTGACATAGGTATTATCAGCGATAAAGCACGACGATAGGTTTCCTTGAAAGCAACATTACTGTAGTGGATATGATAAAAACAGAGACAGCTTGCATGTTTTATAAATCGATAAATGACCTTGCTCCAGATTACCTGTCAGAAATGTTTACTAAAAATTCGACATGCAGGATGAAACATTTGAGAAACACTGCAACTGATCTTCAAGTGCCACTAATGAAAACATGTAATGGTCAGCGAACATTCTTATATCGAGGTGCTGGAGTTTGGAACCTCTTGCATTATGAAGTCAAGCAGGCATCCTCTTTCAAAGTATTTAAAGACGTTTTGAAATAGTTTACTTTTGTTACTTCTGTATCATTTATTTATCATTGTAACTAAATTGGGTTTTACTTTGTATTTATTCTCATTTAATTTGTAAGATCTTATGCACGGCCCTCTGAAAAGCAGTTTCATTGTACCTTATTGATTGACGGGGTAACCGTGGTTAAAGAATCTAAAATGAACGAAGGAATGAATGAATGAATTAATTAATTAATGAATGAATGAATGAAAAGGCAACTTACGTAATATCGTTCAGCAAAATGTTCCAAGATAAATGATATAACTGGGCTTTCACCAGGCAATCTGAATGTTTCAAGAAATTGTCTCAAAGAAATATCAATCCTGAATCCTTTCAAATCAAATGAGCTGTAAAACAAAACAGGGAATAATAAGTTCATCAAAAATCTTCTTTATATCGTATATATCGAAAGAAGATAGCTTCATACATTTGCCTTGGGCACTTGGTCTATTTGTTGGGGATACGAATCATCAAAGTTCACGCAAACGGTTATCCCCTAAAAAGGAAACCTGTGATCATGCGCAAAAGGCACGTTTGGTTCGTGGAAATAATGTGGGCGGAGAATCCAACCAAAGTCCAACAAAGATTAGCAAAGAAACAAAGAGATTATGGGGCATGGTGAGTGTGGGGTGAGTGGCCGAGCGGCTTAATCAGTCACCGTCAGGAGACTGAAGTTAAGCTCGGTTGAGTGAGGTCAAACTCCGGATGGGTGACCTCGGAGGCTTGACTTCGCAACTCACCTCACCGTCCTTCGGAAGGGACGTTAAACTAGGGGTCCCGTGCCTGGATACGGCATGCATAGTGGGCTTAAATTAGCTTTAAGCAGCTAGATATACTTCCTGCCCACTCAAAATAAATTACTGAAAAAAAATGGTAATAGGTTTCCCAGCTGTTGATCTACTTTGAACTTTACCAGCATGACAAAAAGGATTAGACAAAAGGGGCAATCCTCTGTATCCTCAACAATTATTGATTCCGAAGCTGAACGGTAGAAATTCTCGTACATTTTGGGTTTAAGTCAAAAACGAATATTTGTCAGCTCCTAATCTGATAAATAAAATGTCTGAGGCAGATCATCAAAGTCTATTTAAAACAAATAAAATTAAAAGGATCAGGATGATGATGATTATGATGATTATGATGATGATGATGATGATTATGATGATGATGATTATGATGATGATGATGATGATGATGATGATGATGATTATGATGATGATGATTATGATGATGATGATGATGATGATGATGATGATGATGAT
>REGL01001134.1:7541-24371 GCA_004194395.1 Aurelia aurita complex sp. Pacific | reverse complement strand
CCAGTGTTACAATTTTCCCGTGTTACAAGTAACCCCGGTCTCCCCTACTTTAACGTAGCTGATTGCCTCAGAACCCTTTCATTCCAAATTTACATGATGTTTAAAGGGGCATTCCGCAGAAAAAACCGGATATCGGTGAACTGCGTTGCTTACTTTTAAAACGAACATGCTTATCATTATAAACATTTTCCAATGTTTCTCCAACTTGAATGAAGCTCTAACCGGCCAAAAACGAAACAGATATTTTTCAAAATAGAGACCGAGAACTCAGCCACATCCTGGAATTTGAATCCGAGACAGAAAACGAGAATTCTCGGTAAAGCCGATCAATTCTCTTGCGCATTGTCGACCGTGGACACATAAAGGAACGAATACAACAGGACATTCAAACTCAACTCAACGAGCGACGCGCAACGAGCCTATTAAGACTCGCCGATGACCGACCGACGGACAATAACGAAAATATTCTACCTTTCTTTGCCAAGAACGATGCATAAAAACACGTTTGAGAAGCGCGATCGACGAAAGGAAAACGATTTCTGAGGGCTGACATAATCTGTTTCTCGATTGGGATGACAATATGAATCCTTGCATGCATCTAATTTTGGAGGAATGCCCCTTTAAATATGTGAAAAACAAAGAAGGCACTGTTTTCGACACAATCACTTTTCTGGCTTTCTTGTACCATCAATCAGCAACCACTCGTTGGAAAAATATTTGGTCTTACCTTTTGAAAAGGAAATTCTAACATTGGTCTATTAATCAAAATTTTGACGAGTTTTCAAACAAAAGTACTGTTTTTGGAACTTCCGGTAGCTGACCAAGACCAATAGAAGTGTAGTCCTTACCTGATTTATATACTCTAAAGTCATCTCCCTTTTTTCATAAGGAATATTGATGTGTTCTAACATAAGAATGTCCATCAGTTTCATGAAAAACATCTGAAAAATAAAAAAGATTTATTCAATTCAATTTTCTTTGCAAAACACATAAACCTAATGTAGTACAAGATGTAGTAAAGCTGCATTCGATTCGCGGGTGCGCTAAACAAGTTCTGGTGTTTGAAAAATCGTACTATCTAAAGTACAACCAAAAACTATATAGAGTAAAACTGTTTTTGGCAATAGAACTACGATTATTTTCTTAAAATAATGCAAACAAGATGTCATTCGAAAGAGCTTAGCAAGCGGAATTTGATTCTTGCAAGCATTGTAAAATGTTGTTTATTCAAGGGGGGTTCAGTCCCTTGGGAATTTTAGGAAGTTTTTGCTTCACAAATTTTTCAAACCTCCTGTACATCATTCGAAAGTGCAGGTCTTTGCAAACTGTAATATGAAGTTAGATCTTCAATAAAGTGACTAGTTTGACCGTCGCCTGTCACCAAATTCACTGTGGTCAGATATTTGCTCCTATACATTCTTAATAAAATCTGACAGAAATAACCTCGACCAGGGGCTACTCTGGAGCTCACTGTTTCATTAGGAACGATTTTTACTGTATTCTGCGTGCAGATTCCTAATCAGAAGGCATCACAGTTTCATAGGATGCCAGATTTGTTTTACAAGAAAGATAAACAAAAAACTTCAAATAGTTTCCAAGGGATTGAGTCCTCCTTAAGTCAACAAAATTTCACAATGCTTGAAAGATTCAAATTCCACTCTTAGATATGTTTTAAATGATACCAAGCATGCAGTGTTTTGCAATATAATGATACTTCTATGACCAAAACCAATTTATTCTACATAGTTTTTGGTTGTACTTTAGAGTATTGGATGGACTTGAATCCATTGAATTCTATATCACAGCGGAGAATGAAGTGTTTTTGTGATTTTTCTCGCATTTCTATGAGCAAAGACTACATTGATAAAATCGACTTTACAAGAATTAATTTGTCGCGAAGGGCCTTCGATCAAATGATATGGAATCTCTCACACAGAACGAGACACAAGGGCATTGAATCTCTCTCAAGAGTTAAAAAACTGCATACAAAAATTACAAAAAAAATTTTCAAAACTCATGATGCCAAGAGTTTAAGCCAATTACTGAAAGCAAATTTTTATGTTAACGCTTGATGGCTAACTTAAATTTTGATATTTCTTTACGATTAGTGTTAACTTGGTTGCAGAGCTATGCATCTACAAACGCCAACTTTACTCTCATGCAAAAACCAGAGCCACCATTGTTCGAGACCCTGAGACAGCAAGAAACCCTAAGTTATGGCAGCCCTCAATATTATCAGCAAACAATTTGCTGCTTATTACTATTCAACTCAAAGGCTTCCTTAAGGAATTGTATCATTTTCTCTTATTGGTCAAGAGAAGTCTTTAACTTTACTGCAATGAACAAGTTATTCTTAAAATTACAATCTAAATGTAAAGTAACGCGAAGAAAGCTCTTGATTAATGATAACATAATACTATTATCACTTGATTGATAATATCTTTCTCTCAGTTTCTAATAATAAAAACTAGGAGCCATATCAGCTGTGAATGTCGAAGGCCGTCACGCCTCTGTCTTCCCTAGAATCGTTAGCTCTTCTCTACTGAAAGCTTTGGTTTGGGCCTGAGAGGAAATTCTATAGTTAATGATTTCTTGCGCTGCAACCAAATTACAGAAATTGTGAAAAAATACCATAATTTAATTAAACTGTTAAAGGTTAAACAAAAATAGTTTTTGAGTGATTTGATCAAAACTCTTGGCGTCAGAATGATTCAAACTTGCATACAGTTTTTGGAATATCCGGTAGGAAATTAGTTCTTCAAAAAATACCAAACATTTTCGATCCCATGGCAATAAATGTGTGGGTGACATTCGAAACCCATGAAAAACGGCACCTCTGTCTTGGCTAGTTAGTTAGGGAATTCTTGGCCAAGACAATAGGGCAACGCAGTTACTGAGTAGTTGATAGACGTACCTCGATTTGGTATTTCAAATGAGCCCTCAGTGCTTCAATCTGTAGAAACCATACTCGCATTGCCAAAGAGAATAAAATGTGAATATCACATTGTAATAGCTGCAATTGAAATAAAAACAGAATTAGTACGCAAACTACTAGGTGAGTCAAGAAAAACAGTACCCGTTTGAGAAAATACTGCTCCCTGAACATCAAAGCAATAATATTGAAAAATATCTTGTTTCATTGCCAATATGTTCAGTTACATTCAGTAATTTGCCCGACTTCAATCGCTCAGTCCTTCCTGTTGATATGGGAGATTTAGATGTCTTTTAGAGAAAGTTTTTGGACGTTTTTGCTCACTTTTGCTACGCGTTTTAAAGAAGCGAAAGGAAGCATCGTCATTACTGTGAATGTAAACAAGTACATAAAACAGGAGAACCCTCCTACCTTAGGGGGACTTACTCAACAAGTATGGTCCCTTCTGAAAAAGTAGGAGAGTTCTCTTATCGTACATGATTGCCCACAAGTACAGTAACGTCGTTCCACAAAATATGAAGGAAAGTAGCTCGTGATTTTGGCACATTTCTAAAGGTTTCTCGAAGGGACTTTCTCGAAGGGAAAAATTGAGCTTGGTTGCATGAGGTCAAAATCCGGATGGTTGACCTTCCAGATGCCTGACCAAGCAACGCACTTCACCGTCCTTTGGAAGTATGTTAAATTAAGGGTTCCGTGCTTGAATGCGGCATGCATAGTAGTCCTAAATTAGCTAGAAATAGCTAGAAACTTTTCCAACCTTCTTAGAACGAGTCTGGTTACTTAGAATGAGGTAATGAATGAAAAGGAATGCCTCGTATTTGGAGGAATCTTATTGGGAATCTTATTGCCACAAAACAAAACAAAACAAAACAAAACAAAACAAAACAAAACAAAACAAAACAAAATCTAGGCGATAGATTTTCTTTCTGTAGCAATGTAATTTTCTTTTTCTTTTCGATAGGACTAATTAAAAAATAGGTTTACTTTTGTAATTCATCTGAAAATGTAGTAAGTAGTATTAGATAGTTATTTATTAATTGACTTATTGTTATTATCGTTATTTTGTTTTTATTTTTCTATTTTAACAGGGCACATTGTAAACAGTTTTTGATTAATAACTGAATGTTTTCACCCTGTATAAAGAATTTAAAATGAAAATGAAATGAAATGAAATGAAATGAAATGAAATGAATGCAATCTGAGTCCACCATTCATGAAGGATATTTTCAAGCAGCAAAACACAAGCTACAGTCTAAGGCATGGCGATGACGCTCAACTGCCAAAAGTACGAACTACGTCCTCTGGAGTTGAGTCCATTACTTACTTTGGAAATAAACTGTGGCAACTTTTAGCGCAAGAATTAAAGCAATCAAACAGCCTTCCTATCTTCAAAAAACAAAGTAGATGCTGGAATGGTGATAAATGCAACTGCAGGCTCTGCAAACCATATATCCCGAAAGTTGGGTTTCTAACAGGATAGGTTTTTAATTTATTTTTCCTGTGATATATATTGACATGTTAATATTTTTATATAATCACATTGTAAATTATAGATATTGTAAATAGTAGGCGTCAATTAGCTCTAATTTCGCTATTTATTCTATTTTAGCCTACTTTAAATAGAGTACTGATGATGATGATGATGATTATTGGCCTGCTGCAATAAGACGATGCACGAACATCATTTAGATGGCGAAAAACTAGTAACATTAAAATAAGACATACCGCCAAAAGATTTCTGCATGTTTCATCTTTTATCTGGTTCATCAATGACATAAAATGGCCTATATGACTTGCACCAGACTCTAATGCAACGGTTAACAGTGATAGACCAATGTGTATCATGGTATTTGAGTTGTGCCTAAAAGAGAATCAACGTAAACATTTGAAAAGGTAGCGTCTCAAAGACAACACAAGCATATAAAACTGACCCTTCATTGCTTGAAAATTAACAACACAAATGCATCACATTTATCATGGGATAACCAAACACTGTATCTCCACAAACAATCTGTTTGTAGGCGTGTTGTACAGTGTTTCTATTATGATATAAACATTTAACATAAAATAAATTGTACTTTGAACAGAGTATGATTAAAACAACGCATATCTCCCCTGCTTGAAACATCATGCAGCACCATTTGTTTAGCCAATTTGGCTTGTTCCAAATTCATTACCTCACTACTAAGGCTTTAAGTAAATTTTGCGATTCTCCTTTTATCTGTGGATACCATTCGCTCTGAAATTGGTAGTCATGTAAAAACTGCTTCCCAAATTTTTGACCTGTTCATTTCGTAATATCAGTTTTCAAATCATAGAAATATTTCTTCAATCACGAAGCCAACACTGCTTTAGTGAGGGTCTTCCGTTGAAATCTTTTACCGGTTGTCCCAAAAAGGTACTGTTTGAAAAATGACAAAAAGTTGACTTTGTGGCCGATCCTTAAATTTGGCTTTTTGACCATAAGATTGAGGACCAAACCATTTTCCCTGGTATAGCTGATCTGGTGAGCGGTTTCAGAATCAGCAAATTAAGCCTCTTTTACGGCTGTCTGGTTTCGTAGCATACTGCTAAAGTACTGACGATTACTAGATTAATTTCTTTTTGTAAAAAAGCTCCAGTTTGGTCATAAAGATCAGAAATAAAATCAAACTACGGTAAAAGCTCTATTTAGCCCCCCCTCTCTATTAAGCCCCTCCCTAATAAACCCCTCCCCTCTGAGACAAAAATGTTCAATAAGCCCCCCTGTCTATTAAGCCCCCCCCCCACTTATATCAAATTCCAGAAGTTACCAAAGATTTTGCACTTATTTAGCTAAAGTTTGCATGTTAATTTTGATATAGTTTGGGACAAAACTGTGTAGAATTCATGTATTTGACTCGTAAAATTGTATATTGAATCNAAATCTAAGTTGGAGCGGTGAACTTACCTTCGTTTTGAAGGAATTTTTCCAGTGTTTTCTAATAACCGTATTCCCCTATGAGTTCAAAGAACCTTTCCGCACACTTGCTTCGTGTTCCACGCAGGAATGCAAGTACATCAACCTCGTCCCCAGGGCCTTTTGTCATATTGGGACAGATTTTCGTCTCCCCCCCACTTATATCAAATTCCAGAAGTTACCAAAGATTTTGCACTTATTTAGCTAAAGTTTGCATGTTAATTTTGATATAGTTTGGGACAAAACTGTGTAGAATTCATGTATTTGACTCGTAAAATTGTATATTGAATCCGCAAAATATAGAGTAAAGAACCAAAAGGCTGTCATTTGATTAAATGTGAATAAGTCCCCCTTCTCTGATAAGCCCCCCGCTCTTTAAAGTCCCACTCTGGAGTGTCCGAAATAACAAGGACAGATTTTGTAAGACAATAGTATGAGCAGCTTTTGAATGACACCTCAATTCAAAGCGATTAGCGATCGCAGACAAAGGGAATTCTCTCAACCAGTAATTCAAAACAAGCAAAGCCGTAAACGTTTCTCTGAAACCCGGGTAGCTAGCTCGCTCGTTGGGCATTCCAAAAATTGCTTTTAAGAGCAAACACGAGCATAAATTGAAAGAAGAAGGATATACCTACACATCTACCATGGGCATCTTATTTCCTTGGTTCAGAAGCTGAGCAGTAAGTATTTTAATCACACCCAAAAAAGTAAGAAAATTGAGTGGCTTCCCAATCGGCTTCTGAGCCAAACAAATTAAATGCCAGAGGCAGATGTGTAGATATATCCTTCTTCTTTCGATCTGTGTTCAAGTTTGCTCTTAAAACAATTTCAGGAATGCACAACGAGCAAGCTAGCTACCTGGGTTTCAGAGAAATTTTTGCGGCTTTGCTTGTTCTGAATTACTGGTTGAGAGAATTTCCTTTTTCTGCGATAGCTAATCACTTTGAATTGAGGTGTTATTCAAAAGCTGCTCATGCTATTGTCTTACAAAATCTGTCCTTGTTGTCCGAAAAAATAAGCCTCTGTCCTATTATGTTCCCTGAGCCTTCTTCGAAATCCAAGACTGGCTAAACCTTACCTGTCATGTGGATTGACAAGTGTTGTTAGGAATCTCATCAGTTCTCGCACACATGGAAGACCATAAGGAACCAAGGTTGCATGACCTAAAGATGAAAGCAAAAAGGAATGGGCATATTTGCAAATCAGATCGTACGAATACGCAAACGTCTGAGATGTAAACTGCTTTTATCAAATACCCTCATTCATACTGACACAGCAAACCCAGCTATGTATGAGTTAAATTCAAACCAATTGGATAAAGATGATTTCTTGCATAGATAGACGTATTCGAAAGCAACATTTGATGACCTGGTTTAGTTTTTCTTATTCTGACCTTCTATTTTAAATATTGGGTCTATATATTGCATAAAGAGACACAATCGCAATTTTCTATGTCGGAAATCTCAACGAGATTCTTCATGCATAAACAAGAGACCTTGTACATTCTGAAAATGTATTTAGTAGTTTCGTACAACTTCTAGAAGTATCATAAAACATTAAAACGAAAGGAAAACCAACGTATTTGTACCCACACTTTTCTGCGGCACGTGCGCATAAACAATTGAAAGACACTAAACAAATTCTCGCCTTGCAAGTTTATTTTCATAAATCTCGGTCAATTAAATTTTCGGTTTTGTGTATCAAATATATTTTCAGAATGTACAAGGTCTCTACTTTATGCATGAGGAATCTCGTTTAAATTTTCAGCCTCTTAAAATATTGCTTAATTACAGCTTCATACTGGGTATCGGTTGGAGTTGAAATGCATGGCAAACGCACCCCCTCGTTCCACCCCAATGACTGCCAGTGCCCACTCTTTGAGTAAAACGTAGCATAGGGTTCGCATCTTTGCAAAACTTTGAAATTAAGCGTGTAAAAGTTATTGCCCAGTTCTTTCAACTGAATTGATCGAAGGGAAATGTATATGTAATTTGCCATAATCCCAGAGACAGCATTTTGATACCATGAATATTTTCTGAATGACAGCGTTTTTAAATCTTATGAAAGGAATTTACGAGAGGAGGTATCTGAAACTTCGACAAATATTAAAAGCTCCATCACTTCTAAACTGATTGAGGAAAATCAATATGACCAATACTCGGTTTTTGATGGTCTACAAGAATATAGCAAACAAAAGTCTGCAGCTAAATCTGAAAATAATGATGATAATCAAAAATGCCTTCTCTGGGATAGCATAGGTTCCAAATCTTTAAAAAGGCTGGTGTAAATTTGAGTGACCTATTTCTTTGAACTGAATGACTTCAAAGAAACTTTAGCTATTTCTCTATAATTCTACCGTTGGACATTTCGGAAATCTTCGATATTTTCAGAATTAGAGTGTTTTTCTTCTTTTTCAAGAAATCAAGAAAAATTTTCAAAATAACTTAAAACCAGCGTAATTTTTAAACCGTGTGACGCAACATTAAGTTATTTCGAAGAGAACTATGGTTCATGGATCGGATGTTATACTATAGTTCGTTTTCAGACAGTGAGTAGACCAAATACTAAATCTTTAAACTACTGCAGTGTAGGATTTTACTCGACTTTACCATTTATGCGACATTAAATTTTTTATAAGTTTTAAAGACTTTTCAGGTTGCCATCCTAATGAGATAAATACCTAAAGTTTCTCTTGAGCCATTCAATCAGAAGGAATAGGTTACTGAATTTTACACCCACCTTTTTACGCCGAGTTAAAGATTTGGAACCTATGCTCTCTGGGATTGTGGGAAATTAAACGAAGTTTGCTTCGGAGTAGTTCATTTGAAAGCATGGAGCGATAACATTTTACAAATATAATTCTAAAGTTTTGCAACGATTCAACGTCTATGCTGTTAAACGTACCCTCCTTGTGTTGTTGTTGTGGCATAAACCGCACACCTTGTTGATTGACATATTCTTCTTGACCACCTTCGTGTTCATATTCATCCGCGCTGTGACTGCTCTCCTCCGTATGACTTGCTGTGTCTTTAACCGGGTGCGACTCCTCCGTTTTCTCCTCCACCTATATTGACAGAAATAAGAATGACTTCAGAGACCTTTATACAGTATGGCATTGGAATCAAGCTGATTTTTAGATTTGATAGCGTAAACAGTTATTATGCAGCTTTTGCATTCATAGAAATAACCTTTGGAAATAAGCTTCATGCCCCTGACAATAACTCTACTGCTGAAATGCCTTAAGATAGGAATACTTTCATAATTATATCATTGCAAAAATACATCATTGTTTTGTTCAGTGTTTTCGTCAAAACTTCATAATGTAAAAAGAAATCGAGAAGCTTCATTGTCAACCTTGTCGTAAAATTTTAGGAACTATGAAGTCCTTATGTTCTATCTCTGACATAGCAAAGCTCAATTTGTTTCACATATATATTTTAGAAACTTTCAGATAGAACAAATCTGAAAATTGAAATTATCCAAAAGTAAAATGCTCCTACGGTATAATTTTCGTCACGATCTTACAGTAAAATGCAAGATTCTACTGTTATGAATGATGTATCGTAAGTTTTCCAACCATCTTTCGTTTTTCCTCTGCGGAATTGCGTATTAAAATAAGCAACCAGAGGATAATGACGTCATAAAGCGCAAAGAAATTGCGTCACGCTCAGCGAAAACGAGGCCGCCCTGTTGTTTTCTTGCCTCTACCTCGTTGGTTTGCATTGCTGCTTTGAAAGCAGCAATAATAAACTTGAAAGCACAAATTTGCATCCATCTCAAAACCAGAGCTTTCAAACAAATTCTCGAAGCGAATCAAATGAACCAATGATAGCCTTGATAAAATTTGAAATATTAGACATCTGCTTGCCACAAGTCAACCATTGTGTAATTTTTCACTTCTCTTTAATTTCAGATTTTGATTTCGATTTGCTTCAAAAATTTGAGACTAAAACGCCAAAGCTCTTGTTTGGAGGTGGACGCAAGTTTGAGCTTTAAAGATCAATATTTCTAATATCAAAGCATTAATATTAACAAACAAGGCGTCTATTTTCAAATTAACTATCGAAAAACATTTTGAGAGTGATTAACCATTGATTAAGGCTAAATGCACATGGCCCTGGAACACCCGGTAACCCGGTATTAAAAATATTTTACTCGCGGTTGTCCTGACTCGCATATAAGAATAATCACCCCTGCTTTAAACTTGAGCTGGACAAAATAAAGTCACTACATACCACTTCAGAAGGCGCCTCTGTTCCTAATTTCGAATCATCCAAGTTGACAGAATCCAAACTCCTGACATCATCATCGGGATATTGCAATGAAATCACTCCTCTGCTTGCAAGACCAGAAGTATCGGACTTCTTCATTTCCAAAGACTTCATTTCCACTTCAACCTCTCGTTCGACAACAATATCAGGCTTACAACTCAAGTCTTGGAATGTTTCAGAATCCTCAGCATCAACTAGCAAATCCGTAACGGGTTTACTCTTTGTGTGACCCGCTAAATCCGGACTCTTCTCAGTTAATCGAGTGTCAAGATCACTATTTTCTCCAGTAATTTGATCTATCTTTGTAACGGATTCTGCAAGATTATCTGTCAGATTTCCAGATATTGCCTCGCTATTTACGTGCTCAGCAGTATCTTGACCAGGAACCAATTTCAAATTCTCGGAAGATTGTTGATCTAAAGTATCCTGCATTAATCTGTCCGTGGAATCCATCGTTGATTTTAAATCACCTGTACAATCATCCATTGACTCTAAGCTATCTACGCAATCTACCTGCACAATCTGACCAGCATCCATGGAATCCACGATGGTTGGTTCACTCAAATCTACTTCTGAATCCGCTTCTACGTGTACGATCGATTCAATACTTACAGATTGACTCGATTCATCAACTGTTGATCTAACATAATCCTGACTCAGATTCTCACCCGAACTATCAATAGGTTCTTGAATAGCATCTTGTACACTAAGCTATTAGCTAAGACTTAAAGCAAGATCTAAGAGTAAGAGACAAAGTTATTATCCGAGACAAAGTGTTAGATCAAGTCCTTGTCTATTGACGCCTCGACTTCGAAAGGAGGATCATTTAAATAGAGGTGGAAAGACTGCTATCTCACCGTCTTTCCTTGCACTTCTCTTTGGAAGAGGAGAATGCTTTTTGCCGGTTTTTCGAGTACTTGACAGTGCTCCTGATCTCTTGAACATCTGGATAAAAGATTACATTAGTTGATTAGTAAACATCAAAAGATTTTTGGCGATTTCCTAAAACCTTAAAGGGCGACTCTGGGCTTGGCATGATTAATGATGAATTAAAAGATTCTACTATTATCTTACTGGTATCTTATAGCAATTTGTAAGTAGTGTAGTTGGAAGTATGTATTGTACAATTTTCGCTGGAATGTATAAAAAAGGCTTTGGGCCATGTTCTCAATGAAGAACTCTTGGAAAAATGTTGGGAGCCGGATATAAGTTTCGTTTCAGTTGAAAAGCATTGTGTTTCTCAGTGCTTTAAAAAAGTCATTGCTCTAACCAAAGTTGGGAAGGTGATTGCATCCCATCGCCCCTAGTGCCCACCACTGAATTTTAAATACCTTTATTGGAACAGTGAAGCAAGGGCGCCTACCTTGTAGGAAGTGTGTTTATTCCCAGTACTGTACCCGTGACCCAGTTCACAGAGTAATTGGTGTCCTGTGACCCAGTCCTGTTAATCTGTGTATATTCAAATTCTAACGTCTGTTAGTGTTGACCAATCAAAAATCACGTTGTCTGATTCCCTGTGACCAACTCGTATAACGGTTGATCTCGTATTACATCAACACTGGAATTTGAAACGACGAAGTTATTCATACGTTATCTTGACCTTGAGAGGACAGACTCTGTGTACTGCTGGGTCACGGTACAGCTCTGGGACACTCTCTGTACTGGGTCACAGGACACCAATTACTCTACAGCACTGGGAATAAACACACTTCCTACAAGGTAGGCGCCCTTGAGTGAAGATGTTTCCAAATGGAGCATCTTTGATGGCACGGGCTTTGCCAAAAATTTTCAAGAAATTTGAGAAATCCTGCAACTCTTTACTGGTATGATATCTACCGGGTGTTCCAAAAAAAGTACTCCTGTTTAAAAAATCACCAAAAATTGATTATCAAACCTTTGATGAAATTTTCTTTTTGAATTGCTTTGTCAAAGACCCAAAAATATTCACAGATGATAAAATGTTTGCTTTTGATACAGCAAGGTAGGAAATTTACACGTTGAAAAACCTTATTTAGAGCTATAGTTTTTAAGCAAAATACTCAATCTTGCCTAAAAGTCAAAAATTTCAGATTTTTATTATTATTGAAGTCTCCAATGATAGTGCGCATTTATTTCTGTCATTTATGACCACATTAGAAGTTTTAGACGCACAAAGAAATTGATTTGGCAATCATCAGTGCTTTTTTGCAGTATGATTCAAAACCAGGTAGCCCTAAAATGAGCTAAATTTGCTCAATTTTAAACCACTTACAAAATCAGCTATGTCTTGCAAAATAATTTGGTCTTTGCTCTACTTAACAAAAAAAGAAAATTGAAGATCGGCCGTGTAATCAAATTTTCGTGATTTTTCAAACGGGAGTACTTTTTTTTGGGACACCCGGTAGAACAAGGAAACATTTGAGCCTCTCGTTAGATAACACCCTGTTCATAAAACCAGTCTGCTGATATCAGCATGGGCATATCTTTATTTAATTGGTGTGTGCATAAACAAAGCTAGCCAAAGAAAACCTATTGTGTGTGGTTGTTGTTTACCCTATTCATAATCCTATTCATACGTCGCTCCATTGGATCAAATTCAAGGAATATAATTGCTAATGCCTTGAACATATTTATCAATCAATTGAACTAAAAGAGAACAATAGAGATCCCTTCCCACAAATTAGATTTGGTTCCTAAATCCTTGGGACTGCACATGACTTTGGACAAGCTTTGTGCCACAGATGGGCAGCTTGAACTGGAGGATAAATATCTCTGAAAAGAAATTAGCAGAGTCTGCACGGTCATCCACTGTACAAAAGATATTCGGTCTGCAGGAAATAGTTACGAGTCTCGCTTTCGTCATAAGTCGCGAGGCCAAGGAGACACAGCGAATTTTAGTAGTAAATATCATACCTTTCTAATATGAGGTGATGAGCCGAGCCCTTTCATATCCTCTTTGAATTGCGGTAGCCTGTAATGAGAAGAATTACATATCCTTGATGCCTTTAAGATCGTCGACGCAAATACACAAGAAGGAAATTCCAATCTTGGTAAAAAATATCATTTTTGGCGACTTTTTATTGGGTAGCGGAAGTGCAGTTTAATGCTTGAAAGAAATGTGCCTGTTCCTAGAGCGTCAAATCACAAAAAAGATGGAAACCATATCAAAAAGCAGTCAGCCTCGTGCTTGGGAAAAACATTTGAAACTACCAATATTCACTCATCTATTTCAGGCTCGATGAGCACTCTTGCGGTCAGGTTTTAATATTCTTAACAAACAAACTAATATTGTTTTAAAAGTGAATCCCAAATCACATTATTGAAACGTAATTTGCGATGTTTTATAATGCCCAACGAGTGTAGTAGTCAGCCAACGAGTGTAGTAGTCAGCCTATGTCCTATGCCCAACGAGTGTAGTAGTCAGCCAACGAGTGTAGTAGTCAGCCAACGAGTGTAGTAGTCAGCCAACAAGTGTAGTAGTCAGCCTATGTCCTATGCCCAACGAGTGTAGTAGTCAGCCTATGTCCCACATAATTGGGTCACAAACACACGTACATTATATGCCGCACGTTTTGCTGTCAAATCATTGAGATTTACAAAGTAAATCCTGCAGTATACACTGGTAATTTTTGGATAAGACAACTAAAGATGCCTTTATGGTTCAAATATTGTTCCCAAGCTGTTTCTCCCTGGTAAAGCCCACAGGTTTTTGAAAAAAGACGAAACGGCAAAACGTAAATCCTGCTAAAATTAACTTGTTGTTAGTCTAGCTCTATTCATATTTCTAGTGCTTCTGGAGTCGACTTCCATTGCCAGTACATGCTCTTCGTTTCAAAATGTTCCCTTCATTCCTTCTGTTGCATCCTCAATTATCAATCTTAAGCATAGGGCTCAAATCTTTAAAAAAATCGGTGTAAAATTCTATTACAGTTTTCTTTGAAATAAATGACTTGACAGGAACCTAGGGTTTTTGCTGTAAATCTGCCGTGGAAATTCATTGATATCTTGATTAGTTTCAAAATGGCAGCACTTATCAAATTTAAGTCTATGACGTCATCAAATTTCTAAATCCTAAACCAGAAAGCCTACAGATCTGCTTGCCATCATATTGTAGACCTTCATAAACTATAGTTTTCTTGAAGGTTATATCATTTTTCTTCTATTGCTTTAGGATTTACAATGATTTAAATTTTTTCAAAATTTTCCATGAATTTTTTTCAAAAATAATTAAATTGCCGCCATTTTGAGAAAAATCAAGATATCAAAAAATGTCGACGGCAGATTTACAGCAAAGTACATAAGTTCCTTTTAAGCCATTCAATTCAAAGAAACATGCGACAGACTTTTACACCCATTTGAGCCCTATGCTTCAGTCTTACATTTTTCATCACACAATAAATTTTTCAAAAAACTTCCCGAAATATTTCGTCGATAATCTCTCGTGCCGAAAACATTCTTAAACATCTGAATTTATTCCTTGCATGGCATCTGTGCAAAACTCTTTCTGGTCTTAATTCAACCTTTTCATCTACTTAATCAAAACAGCGATAAATATTTTGCCACCTGGCATTTTTTTGTTCAGGGAAATAATTCTGTAACAAGGATCTTCGAGAGCCAATGAAACTCCCGATAAAAGTGTTAGCGTTAAATAATAGTGGCGAAAATCATTTGATGAGTCCAGAATGGAAAAATAACACATGTTTTGTACAAAGAATTAATTTTTGCTGCTATTTGAAAAGATTCACAAGCACATTTGGGAAAATGAGATCCTGTTCTAGCCAAGGTTTATAACCTTTTTGTCGTCATAAATTTGGTTTATGGCAAACCACAATGCGTTTTGATTCTTTTAATACTTCTAGCCACAACGTGCTTTTACCCTGTGGAATACTAAGTGTCCTATGAAGACGACCACGTTTGAAAGATCACAAAATTTCGATTTTAAGACCACTTTCTAATTTTTTAGGGCAAGTACCGGGTGTCCCAAAAAAATGTATACGGATTTGGTTGACTCCAAAGATGTGAATTTAGCTTCAATCAATGTCTAATCCATGGTCTAATCACTCTAAAAAATGTTCCTCGATGGTTAACTTGAACATAGGTACCTCGTTTGTTGGTAATGGTGCTTTGAGAGCAGACTTGTCAATCTTGAAAGCTCAAATTTGCCCCTTGCTGCAAACCAGAGCTTCTGCCTTTTGGCCTAAGCAATTTCTTAAAGCACAGCGTATAAATCAACGATAGCCTTGATAAAATTTGAACAGTATTAGATATTGTGTTATTCTGTTTTCCAGAAGTCACCCCCCAGTCACCCACAGGGCAGTTTCTTAATTTTTCATTAATTTCAGTTCTTAATTTCGAAGTGCTTCAGGAACTTGCTTAGGCCAAAAGGCCAAAGCTCTGGTTTGCAGGTAGACGCAAATTTGAGCTTTCAAGATTGATATTTCTGCTCTCAAAGCACCAATACCAACAAACGGGGTCTCCATGTTCAAGGTAACTATCGAGGAACATTTTGAGAGTGATTAGTCATTGATTAAAGCTAAATTCACATCGCTGGAGTCAACCAAATCTGTATACTTTTTTGGGACACCCGGTAGATAAAGCATCAAACTATCTTTTCCAACAATAATTCACCGTTATTTCAAGTTTGAATTAGCAGATTGGCTGCTTTAAAAGTTACCAGGTTTCAAAGCATGCTTCTTATTTGGTTTAAAAGAAACTAACATGAGAGATTTGGATGCTAAGGAAACATCGCAAGAGTACAGTCCAAAACAAGGTTTTAGAGGATGCCATTTAACACAGTTAAAAACGAGAGCAAAAATATTAACATAGACAAAACAGATGAAAGAGGAAATTTAATCATATAAGTAAGATAAGAATAAAATTGTTAGTAATTTTCAAACGCGTATCCTTTTGCGAAGCCTAGTAGTCGTTTTGAATACCATAAAAGCGCTATTAAGCCCCCGGGTGGTTTATTTAATTTTGGACACTTTTTAGTCCTTTTTGCACCACATTTTGCGGTTTAAACATACAATTTACGGAAAAAAATACATGAATTCGACAAGTTCTATTTCAAAACACATCCAAATTAACATGCAAACTTATTTAGCTCAATAAATGGAGAATCTTGGGTAACCTCTGGAATTTGATATAAGTGGCGGGGGCTTAATAGAGAGGGGGACTTAATAGAGCTTTAACGGTAATGAATGCGACACACATTATCACCTAATTTTTATAAATTCACATCGGCTCAAAATTCAATTCAAGACAATCAAATTTTAACGGTTTCATACAGTCAGGCTATACAGTAAAAAAGATAAGATACCTTGTGAATAGTAACTGAACCATATCAACAAGCGTTTGTTCTGCAGTTCGACGTAAGAGTTCTAAAATAACAAAAATAATAGTAATAAAACAGGGAAGCAGAAACAATATCCATGCTTCGAAGCAGCCTACTGGGGAAAAAATAAGAATTGGGGATGGCTCAGTGGTAGCACGCTTGACTACCAATCTGAAGGTTGGTGGTTCGAGTCCCCACCCTGCCGAACCTGCAGCAAAGTGTGAGGAGAGTCGCAAACTTCCTATAATTCCAGGCTATCAGGAATCACGAGGTGTGGTCACATCGAGAGGAAGAGCCAGGACGTTGCTTCGATAAGCTTAGCTTCTCATCGTCCTAAAACTATCCTCGGATGCTAGGTAGAAATATAGAAAAAAAA
>REGL01001133.1:58501-93562 GCA_004194395.1 Aurelia aurita complex sp. Pacific | reverse complement strand
ACATTCGAAACTTTATCAAAATGTTTCAAAATGTCGTTCGATTCAGATTCTTTTCAGAATAGCTGAAAGGTCCATTACGTTTTTGTTCTCGCTGATTCAGATATGCATCTGAACTTTATTTTGATGAAACCTTACATTGAACCAAAACCTTCAAAAGAATTGTGATTCTCTTGAGCATTTATTTCGCGCCTTTGTGATTTATCTTGAGATTTATTTTGAGATTTATTTATTTCGCGCCTTTTTGATTCATTTTGCGATTTATTTATTTCGTGCTTTTGTGATTTATTTTGTGATTTATTTATTTCACGCTTTTGTGATTTATTTTGCGATTTATTTATTTCGCGTTTTCGCGCATTAATTTTTTGATTTTGGAAATTGTATACCCCACAGTAGACATCTTATTTATTATGTTTATTAAAAGCATTTAATTGAACCATTGGCTTGAATTTCCAGGTCACGCACTTGGCTACGTGACAAGCAATCCAAGAGTGCAAAATAAAACATTATCAATTAGATATTCAAACGGAGAAGCGTGCCACCATATCAAGAAGAACAGAAGTGTTGACATATTTTTCCATTGCAGTGCAAGCGAGGTATTGCTCATCATTGTATCTCCTTATGCAAATTTATCAAAAGATACATGAAGAGAAAAGTTTCATTGATGCAAAAGAAATGCGATTGCATATTTTTAAGATCTCATTTCAATTTCAAGTCGTCCACTAATTTGCAGGATCTGTAGATGACGTCATTTTGTTTGCAAAAAGTCAAGGAAATATACCGGGTGTTCCAAAATAAGTATACAGATTTGGTTAACTCCAGAGATGTTAATTTAGTTTTAATTAATGGCTAATCACTCTCGAAATGTTCGTCGATAATCAACATGAACATAGATACCTCGTTTGTTGGTATTGATGCTTTCAGAGCAGAAATATCAATCTTGAAAGCTCAAATTTGCGTCCACCTGCAAACCAGAGCTTTGGCCTTTTGGCCTCAGCAAGTTCCTGAAGCACATTGAAATTAAGAACTGAAATTAACCAAAAATTAGGAAACTAACCAATGAATGACTGGGGGTGACTTCAGGAAACAGAATAACGCAAGAACTAGTATTGTTCAAATTTTATCATGGCTATCGTTGATTTATACGCTGTGCCTTAAGAATTTGCTTAGGCCAAAAGGCTAATGCTCTGATTTGCAGGAAGAGGCAAATATGAACTTTCAAGATTAACATGTCTGCTCTAGGCTCTCAGACACCAATACTAACAAACGAGGTATCTATGCTTAAGTTAACTACTGAGGAACATTTAACAGTGATTAAACATTGGTTGAAGCTAAATTCACATTGCTGAAGTCAACCAGATCCGTATACATTTTTTGGGGACACACGGTACAAAATTGACTATATTTCTGAAGGGAAATCTGATAAAAAAACGTTCTTTAAATCATCATACCTTTCTAAACATCATATCGATCCCCTAAAAAGAAATCGTTTGTTGGATAGTTTTGTTGCTGCACTGAAATTTCACACTTTTAGTGACCCAAAAGTTGCACTTCTTATAATTTAGCTACGTGTATATCGAGTCAACATATATGTCTTACGGTTGCTGTTTGTGAATAATAATTTAATCAAACGGTGACATGATCTCGAATAGTATCGATGTGATAGTGACAATTTTGAAGAGTTTTTCATCTCTATACAGCAGCTGTATTTAGGCCTCAATCATCTCCTTGTTTAGCAGTCCATTTCTGTCAATCATTTCTTGATAAATGACGTATATCCTCAGCTTATTCGAGGAATTACGGCATTGACCCAGAGGAACTCTCGGCACATACACATACGGGGAAATCCAAGAAATTTCTAGAAAACTTAAAAAATACCAGTCCAACTTCATTGCAACCCTAAAATATCACCTCGTTTTATGGCTGACATCTGCAAATGAGCATAACACATTCTGAACGGTAGACAGTCTCCCATTTGGGATAGATCCCTTTTGCTGTTCCAAGATAGATACTCTCCCACGCTCCTTGGCAGTGTCCTACTAATTTGATTTTGTCAGTCCTTTTGTCACAAATCTGTTTATCTTGCTTAATCCCTGTTATTCTTAAACTAAATTCAAAACTCTTATTTTAACAATTGATTTTATAGTAGTCTCTGTGTGTCGTCATTTTGCAAAATCCGATGCAACGAAGGAGTGTGGACAATTTTCCATTTGAGATAGATAAAAAAAGATGTCAGTGTAACTATGAGGCCAAACATTATCATGGCCATAATTTCTGTTTATTATGACCCAAAATTATTGCTTTCCGCGATATTCTGACCCAGAAATATTGGACTTACCTCCTCGCATGTGCATATACTGAGTGTCCCACCTGGGGGTATTGATTTGTAGTTATTCATTCTTCCACTTTCTTTCAGGGCTCTCCTGTGTTTCAAACAGAGACTAAAGAATGTGGATATATATTCAACTGGCTAACACCGAGTGCATGCCCAAGAGTAAGCACTGAGCATGCGAGCTGCAAAGTAGAAGATCCCGTTTTCAAACACGTCTTTGATTTATCGAAGATGACAACGAGGCAGATAATTGTCAACAAAACCACTTTTATTATAAATCCATGTGGAAAGACTGAATGTGGAAAGATGACCGGAGCGTGCTTAAAATCAGGTAGGGCTCCGCACTAATGATAAGGTACTCGGTACACTACATTATATTGATGAAATTCATTCTCGATTTTTAACAAAGATTAAAATGTTACTGAAAAGCCAAATTAAAGCGTAGAATATTTGGCTAGAGACATTCTTGTTTGTGGTACTGACTCGCGTACTGAATGTCGAAATTCAATTCACTCCTGTAAATTTGTATTCTGTCTAATTTGAAGCTTGCCTATGCTGTCAACCTTTAAATACATTATTGATATGAGAAATGATTAGACCATTGAAATATATTTTATTCAAATAACGAGTATATGTTTGAAACATTGTATTTTGTTTACATCGATGCTTTTTTATTTTTATTTTTTTAATTTTTTTATAACCAAAACTTGAAACATCGTACTTTGTTTACATCGATGCTTTTTTATTTCAATTTTTTTAATTCTTTTATAACCAATTAAAAGGAGAAGAATACTCAACAACTGCTGTGCCTATCATGGCGGGAATAAACACTAGGTCATAGGAGTTCCCACCATGAAAGGCACTTGCAACTCAAAATTTCAATGCACATAAATTGCAATATGCTTTTTTATGGCGCTGCATTCATTTACTTATTGTATGTTCCTTTATATTTGTTGTCTGGACAATTTGATGTCGCTAAGAACTTTGTCCGTTTGTAATTTGCCNAAATGATACGGCATGCTAACTGGCTTCGTCGCTCTACCGGCATAGTGTAAACGGCGAATACGGCATCATTTCATGTCGGATTCACATCGAGGCGATAATCTGGCAACTGAGAGCATGCGCCTTGACTAATCCTCGCTCTGCGCATGGTCAAAACCTATCGTATTCATTTTGTGCCGGTATAGTGTAAACGGTGAGTCCGTTTCAACAGAAAAACCAATACGGCACAGTTTTATGCCGTATTCGTTTCGTACCGGCATAGTGTAAACGGGGTCTTAAACTGTTTCATATTATATGATCCTACATTTTTACAATATTTTTCCGTTTCATAGGAGCAACGACAAAGGATGTTGGCAGATACAATGACATGGCACATTTGCATGGTGGTGATTTGTACATAGAGTATACCAATGGTGACGTAAAAACGAATGTCAGGTTCGTTTGTGATCGAAAGCAAGAAGCATTATCATTGATTACGGACATCAGCAAAAGGACTCCAGTGGATTTGAAATCGTAAGTTGGACGTTTTTATTCTCTTTAAAGGACAAGTCCGGGGTTTCTACCATTAATTTCAAAAAGCAACCTTACCAACTGCCGAACACCAATTGTGAGTTCTTTCCAAGTTTTGAGATCTCTTTCTGGTGTCAATTCGTACAACATTTTTCGTAAGTTAGGCCCAATGTCGTCGCCATTTTGTATGAGTACACGATAAGGCTAGCCTCGTTTTGGAGGATCGATTGTGACGTCGGAAAGTACTTGAGAGTTTTGCGGCAAAACAGTCTCGTTCAGGTCGAAGGCGAAGTGAGTGAAATGACGTCATAAATAATGACGTTAGTTCGCTCATTTCGCAGATTGAAATACGCAATTTCGCAGAGAAAAGAGAGAGAAGGTTGGAAAAAAGTACTACACACCATTCACAACATTGTAATCTTTCATTTATCAACAATTATTCCAACCCTGGACTTGTCCTTTGAAGCTCATGATTTAGCGACACACCAAAGACTTGCAAAATGTGGACCTCGCACGGTGATTGGTTCATTTTGTTGTTTTGCACTGAAAATTCTAATGAGGACAAAATCTGATAAATGTAAATAGAATTTTGATTTCCTAAGATGGTATTATCTTCATAGGGTCCCATAAATGCGTACAGAATTTCTTTCAGAAAAGATCTTGACTAGCCATCAGAATAGACACCATGCCATATAACGTTGTGCAACAGCATACTGTAAGGTTTGGCAAGGATTGAAAAACATCTCATCAGAAAATTCGCCATCACTGCAACCAAAGATGCACTTTTTCCCACAATGAAAAGAAAGATTTGGAGTTCTGTGAGCTTTAGCTTGACTTTAATTTGCTTTTGAAACAAAACAGATCAAATATATAAAATAAAATATAAAACCAATAGTAATGGTTTAAACGTTCTTCGGTATGAAACGAGTAACGTACATCCCCATTATCTGTTGCTATTTTATCGATACAGTAAGTCCCCGCATGTAAAAAACTCAAATTTTCAAATCAGGCTGTCTGGTTTCTTGTATGCAAGAAAATATGTTCAAATGAAGCTGGCAGATTTCTTATATGTCCATTAAGAAACCATTTCACGTAATGCTTTCTTGTAAAAAAACCATATTTAAATTCAAGGATCATGCTGCATAGTAAACAAGGATGCCCCATGAAATGATAATGTATGAAGCAAATATGAAATACTGTATATCTAGACGTTGAACAGATTCTACAAATTTTAGTACTGAAGCTACGCAGAAAAACGGCAGTGTGGTTGAGTATTTTTTCAACTTTGCATCATCTGTAAGAAACTGGGCAAAATCAGGCTGCCTGGTTTCTTATAAAGGAGAAAATATTCTCTATGCTGGCAGGCTGCAGTTTCTTATATGTCCGTTTCTTATATGCGGAGACTTACTGTATCGTCAACTTTTCTTCGTTTATCTTTTCTGGGTTACCTGGTAGACTTACGATCTTCGTCCGAGTTATCGCTACTGCCACTACCTTAACAATACCGCCGTATTAAATTTTTAGTTTGAGAAGTAGGAATGTTAAGGTAGTAGTCAGGGCATGAAAACACACCCGACCGTGCGACCGGGTGGTCGCAGGAATTTTCCATTCATACTGTCCTGCAGGAAATTTGCAAACAATGTCCCCTTTCATGTATCATGCTTTGCTTCCCCATTTGTTTGTACAAATTAAAAACATACATAAAGTCAAACAAATGCAAATTGTATCTCATGTACTATTTATATTCATAGTGTATGTAACAAATATGAGAACATCAAAGTACTGGATTTTCCCTCATGTTTTTCAGAAACCATGTTGGCTTCTTTTATTGAATCTCAGTTGCAATTCTTGAAGATTTCGATTTGCGTGGAAAATGGAATCCTTTGAAAATCCAAAAGTTTACAAAGAATATTTATTTTCAGCTGAAAATGCTTGGGTACCTAGGGACCATAAACTTGCTCTGGAAGCTTTTAACTGAGTTGCCTATTCCCAGGCTGAAATGAAACACCCTCCTCGTTCTGTTAAATATCTGAAATGGCTTTAAATCGATCCCCTGTTTTTGACGACTTTTGTGGATTTCAAGCTTGCCCGTTTTAACAAAATTCTTAGTTCGGGAAATTTACAGTGCCGAAAAAAATTCCAAAAAATTCTCAACATGCAGGCTAGTCTTTTAGCGACAGAGCAACATTTGAAGCATTTCCATGTGCCATGTACTTTTTATTCTAAAGCAGATTGCGCTGGGTCACTTTTTTCTGGGTCACCAGGTATAACGATACCATGGATATGGGGAGTTTGAAAGCTATCGTTGGAATATATCATAAATTGTTTATCCGAATAATAAGTAGCTCTACATCCCAGTGCTTGGAAGGTGATGTTTCCAAAGGTGATACGTGATACGTGCTGGTTGGAGCCACTTTCTAAAGGTGATCTCATTGACAAAACCAGATTTTATTGTTCTATTTTTGCAGGAATTTAAGCATGACTTTTGTCTGGTTGCAAAAAGGAAATATTTTTTCGTGCCCTGGTACTAGACTTGTGACTTTTCGTCCCTTGTTTCCCTGCGTTCTTTGATTTGCTGATATCACTTGGTCAATAGGGACTCGTGCCATTACTCTTATTTGTGGGCCCCCTGTTTCAAAATGGCCTAAACTAGCGGTAGTTCTCGTACACTCAACACAATAAGTCTGGTTTAAAGAGCTTCAACATTGAAAAGCAAACTTTTAGTACAAAGAATAATGTTTCCCTGACCTACTCATCGCAAAATACATACCTTTCAAGCAGTAATCTTCCTGTGTAGAAACAAGATAGATCCATCGCAGCTATGAGAACTCTAGGCCGTATCAACCGATTTTTGTATGCAACAACAGCAACTGTCTTAGTAGCGCCTCCTTATTGGTTGAAAACTACAATCTAGCAATTTGATTGGTAAATACGGACCACTCCATATTGGCCTAAAGGGGGCCCATTTTATAAGAGTAATGGTATGAGTCCCTATTACCAAGTGATATCAGTAAATCAAAGAAGGCAGGGAAATAACGGACGAAAAGTCACAAGTCTACTCTGGTACTAGGAAGAAGATCATTAAGTCTAGATCATCCGGTTTGCTTTTGTACCGTCCCCTTTTGTTTCTTTCAGCTTTGAATTCGAATGGAAAACACCAGTGGCCTGTTTACCTCACTACAGCGTCCAATGCAGTTTGTTTGTAAATGGAAATAATGAAGATGAGATGTATGATTTATCGCCACTTTCGAGATGGGATAATGATTGGAGAGCGCAAATCGATACCGCGATGGTTGGATATCCCGTAAATCGCAAGATTTTCATCAATGTTTGTCGATACCTCGTAAAGAACGGCGATGCTTCGAAATGTCCAGATGAGGCTGGTATTTGTATGATCAGAGGCAGTAAAAGGTTTGGACCTCTATTTTTAACAGTTGAAATTGTTTATAAACAGATGTTGGCTTAGTAATATTGTACAATTTTGCGAGCAGAAAGGGAGTACTTATAGATTCTGACAGACAGAAATAGAACAATGTAGTACCTAAGTCTTCAGGCCTACTAGGCCCCATTTGGGGAAGTGTGGTCTTTGGTGGCAAATGTAAATTTGAAAATAGCTTTAAATAACGGACTCATCGTACTAAACCTAAACACATAAACGCAACAAAAACACCGTAATCTGTAGAAAGAAGACTGTTATCTCCTGTAAAAGAACAACAACCAAAATAATCCTGGAACTAGAGAGAAAACTGTTAAATCCTGCAAGAGAAAAACGAGTTGAGCTTAAAACCTGAAAGGAAAGGAATAAGTTGGTAACTCACCAGTAACTACAATAAAAAACAACGTTGAATAACCAAAACAAATGTGACGGGCAAAATTTTTCAAAAATTTACGGAATTATGGGTATCATTTTCAGACATGTTACGGAATTGTGGGTATTCTGTTCAGAAAGCTTGCGCAATTATGGGTCCTGTTCTGGAGGAAATTTTGCAAAAGTATATGGATTGCAGAAAATTTTTTTCATAATTTCTGGAAGTATGACCTAGATTTTCATTACAGTTGTGGAATTATGTGTGGTGCATGCCCGGCAGATGATAGCTTGAGATACCCCCCCCCCCGATCCCCTCCAGAGGAGGAGGTATTGATAAGGAGACTACATAAGGATATGAGCTATTATTTTGATAAGAATCAATCTTATTTCTTTCAGCATTAACCTTGGTAAACTATTGAAATCTCCATATAAAGTTGGAAGCGAGATCATTCTTGAGTTTAGCGAAGGGGAAATTTGCAAAGGGGCAGAGAAATATTCATCGAAAGTCAGACTTACTGCGAACAGTGAAGGGGTGGTAAGTGTTCCTTATAAGCCAATAAATCTTAGGAATTTGAAGATCTACTGAGCCTCCTCCTAAATTTTCAAATTGATTTATTTGATGATAAATTGTTGTTTCCGCTGTCGAAGAGGTATGTAATGATAAGCCTAAGAGCATTTATTTCCAATTCTCGTCCACACTAAAATCTTACAGGATATTATGCATTCTGTTCTGACAAAATGTAAGCAGACAGAAAAATTAATGTGATGCTTATTCAATCCTTTTTCATACCGAATGCACCAAAAAGAACTGTGACAATTCACGCCAAAGTGACGCAAGGGCGCCTACCTTGTAGGAAGTGTGTTTATTCCCAGTACTGTAGAGTAATTGGTGACCTGTGACCCAGTACAGAGAGTGTCCTAGAACCGTACCGTGACCAAGCAGTACACAGCGTCAGTCCTCTCAAGGTCAAGATGACGTATGAATAACTTTGTGGTTTCAAATTCCGTTGTTTATGTAACACGATATCATTTGTTATACGATCTGGCCACAGGGAATCAGACAGCGTGATTTTTGATTGGTCAACTCTAACAGACGTTAGAATTTGAAAATCCCTTCTTATGATATACACAGATTAACAGGACTGGGTCATAGGACACCAATTACTACGCGTACAGTACCGGGAAACGGGAATAAACACACTTCCTACAAGGTAGGCGCCCTTGAGTGACGCGTTTGAAAATTCATTATGAAGAGAATACTTGATAAATTGGAATGAATCAAGGTTTCGCTGATAACCGAACGAGTGAGATATTTTTGTGATTTTGGCTCTATTTTTCTGAGCGATGAAAATGAAAGAAACATTTATTTATGAAAATACCATTACTGTACTTTCTACCATTAAGATATTGATAATAATCAAACCAGGAGAATGAACATCGTTCAAAACAAATATTGTTATATCGAAATATCGTTCAAAACAAAACTGAAAATTTACTTATTGAAAAAGTTCAACCGATGAATCTACACTGCCACAATTTCTATTAATCTATGAAAAGAAAATGCATACTTATTTGAATTCATCTAACCTGATAATATCTTAGGATGGGGGGGGGAGGGGCTCTCTCCTTGATTAGTTTACCTATTGAGGGAGCTCCTCTTTTAAGTAATTCCCTGCATACAATTTATTTAGCTCCGTTTTCTGTAACTTATTTTATCTTTGTAGTTAGGTATTCGTGTGTATAGTTAGTAGTTGGGATTACAAATTGTATGCAGTGGAATTTAAATTATATTGAACTGAAACTGAACGTGTGTATGTAAAGTAAAATTTAGGTTTTAAATCCTAATCTTGTGTCAAATATGTGTCATTAGAAGAAATTTTTATAATTTTCAAAAGAATACTGGCTGCCTAGATCTCAATCGGTGTCTTGGGCAAATCTTTCTCATCGACCTGAGTTTATGCTTCTTATTTGTGCTGAATCTAATCTCGTTTTAGGGCCTTGGAGAACCCATCTTAACTGCGGTTCGAGGTTGTACACACGAGTTTACTTGGTCAACGTCCGTTGCCATGCCAATTAACAAGAACAAGCCAAAGCCTCGTTCTGATTGCAAGGTTGTCAATCCTGTAACTGGAAATATCGTGGATTTAACATCCCTCAAGAAGAAAGGAGACATTAAGGTGCCCGATGGAAGTGGTGGATATTTCATGCTCAGTGTTTGTTCAGCGTTTCAGAGTCAAAGCTGTATGTATGATTTTCTGCTTATATTTGTGGAAGTTTGATAAAAATCGAGATATCACAAAATCTCCACGACGAATTTACAGCAAAGTACTATGAGTTACTTTCAAGCCATTCAATTGAAAGAAAAATGTCATGGAATTTTACACCCACCTTTTTAAAGATTTGAAAATTTTGAGCCCTATGCTGCTAGATACTTGATTTATCTTTCTCATTATTACCTGATTGACGTTTAAAAAACGAGGTAATACAAGAATCCCGCCAATCCTATTGGTTACTCGCACAATTTCCGCGGTTTTCCCGTAGCCTTGTATAATACGATACAAGGACGCGTTTTTGTCACCACAGCAACTGATTTAGGTTTTATGCCTGTGAGATTTACAATAAACTAGAGCGACATAGCAGTAATAAAATGCGTTTGACCAAATAATAAAAGTCAAGATTAGAAGCTTGTCAGGTAATAAAACTCATACTAACCGGTTTTGTAGTTGTACAGGAAAATGTAAAGCCATTGGTTTTATTGCACAGACCGTGCAAGCTTGGTCTGTACTTTTAAGACCTCGGGCGTTATATTTTCCTGTACAACACAAAACCGGTTAGTAATTGTGAAGATTTGCCCCTTTATAATCAAATTGTTTCCATTGCAGAAGATTTCAGAAACCCGCAGCTATATCCATATATTTGTAAATGAAAATAGTTCTGAAATGACTACAGCTCCTAACTGTCTAAACATTTCTTCGTTTCAGTGAAAACAAAGTGCGGTGAGAAGTCTGGTGTCTGCCGATTAATCGACTCGAAAGCAAATTACAAAATGTGTGCAGGAGATTTCAGCCAAACATTGACCTACGATAAAGTGATAACACTGAAATATATCAACGGAGATATCTGCCCTCAATGTAAATGCAAAAGAGAGACAATTATCACATTTGTATGTGCACCAGAGGAAGGAGATGGGAAACCAGTGTTTATGTCACAAGTGAAAGATTGTACTTATGTGTTTGTTTGGAGAACGAAGAATGTTTGCCAGCGAGAGGTGAGGAAGCTGCTTTTGTTGCTCTGCTTACTTGTTGCTCTGTCCTTCCTTTGAAGCACCGTGAAGAGATCTTCTCATTTGGGTCTCAGGTCTCTTGGACTGCAGATTTGGAACTGTTTGCCAGATGACATAAAATCAGCAGAAAATCTGGTGCAATTTAAAAGGCTAATCAAGAGCTGGGATGGGGCCACCTGCAGATGCAATGTATGCCTTTGAAATCAATCCTGTGAATCATGAACTTATTATTTTTCTTCAAAACATTCATTAATTTGTATTTTCTTTATGTAAATACTCGAATTAGACAAGTTGCTTTGGTAGCTAACAATTATTTCGATTTAAAATAAAAGACACACACACACACACACACACATACACACACACACACACACACACACAGAGTTTGAGTTTTTCTTATCTACGGCCATTTCAATATATCAATAATTCAAACAAGGTTTTTTATGCAAATTTTATTGTATGGTAATAATATTTACTTTGATTCTTTTAATTTTGTTTTTAGGTTCAGTGTACTGCTTTCAGCAGCCTAAAAGCAATAAACGTTGGTCGTCTTGCAAAATCTAATGGCAACCTTAAGGTACGCATATTTAGAAAATACAAATTATATAATTAACTTGATTTTACTAATCAGAAGATCTACCAACAATTTCAGATTATTTATGAGCAGAGTCGTGCCAAGCAGTGTGCACAAAATTCCATTTTCATTAAATATTTTGAAGTTATTGCTAAATTACTTTGGGCTTCTCAAGTTGCGTTATTTTGGGATTTATTTCCCTGCCCCCCTTCCACACATTTCAGTATGCCTTTGTATGAACGCAAGACTGATTACCAAAGTCCCTTGTATCTAGCCTCACTCCATAAGGACCCTCTAGTAACGCTCATCTCATTGAGTTGAATTGTTGTTGTTGTTGTTGTTGTTGTTGCTGCACTGATTAGTTGTAGCGTTATCAGTTCAGGCAAAAAGCGAAAATACGACATGTAACTGAGTCTACTTTATATCCCTATGGTAAGCTGAAAGGCTGACCCCACTTTGTGTTTTCATCAATCGAATCATGATCGAATCACCGACAAGGCCCTTTTGAAACGCCCCTCCTCGGAAGTGAAATGCAATAATATCAAGTTAAGAAGACAGTTAGATAGATACGAAGAAGAAAGTTGATTTAACTGCTGAGCACAAAATAAGTTCGGAAAACATTTTTCTTTAGCAAATCTCGCAATCTGATCGGTTTAACAGAAAAATGTGTGTGGGGGTGGGGTGGAAAAGACCCTGCACGTTTGATAATACAATTGACGTATTTTTAAGACTAAAAGTTGCCAGAAAAATCGTCAGCTAGCTCCCGCAGCAACTCCGCTCAAATCTAATCAACTGCGTCAATCGAAACAAAGCTCGAACGCTGAACTAAGCCTATTGTACAGTATTTTGGTCAATGATATTAGATCTAACGAATTGTGTTGTTTATAAATGTTGTCTTTTGAAAAAAAAACTGTTTTATTATCTGAAGAGCATTTCTTTGTTATAGGTTTCCTCGTCTTCTGATACAAGCTATTACATAAACATTTGCAAAAACCTGGCATATGACGAAGCAAATCCATGCCCGTTTGGTTCTGCTGCGTGCATGATCACAACTTCTGCGGGAAAACAATCGTCTATGGTATGTTTGAAATTTCAATGTTACAATTATTCCTTTTTTGCCACCCTGTAGTAATCTGTGATATTGATGTGCATTTTTATCAAGGATTCACTTGGCGTCGTTGATGCATTTTCTACAGGGTGCGACAAGAAAAGTTCAGGCATTTGACAAATCATAGCACCTAGACACAGGAGGTCCAGACTATCGTGGTGAGGCGGCCTTCCTACGTTCTAACGCATTATGTATCAAGATCTTATCTTACCTAAGAATTTCTTGTTGAAATGAAAAGGACTTACATATGAAATTTTTTTGCCTATATTTCATATGGCAGCCGTTTCGTTTGTTTCTTGCGTCCTTGCTCTTGGTCAATCAAATACGGTGCCTCGATACTAGCCATAATTGCATAATATTGACAATGACTGCAACCCTGCCCGCTTCAGTACTGTACTATATGTATAATATAAAGATCAAGAGCAAGGACACAAGAAACCAAGGAAATGGCTATCATATGAAATAAAGGCAAGATAACTTAATATGTAATTCCTTTTCATTTCAACAAAAGATTCTAGGATCTTTATACATCATGCGTTAGAACGTAGGAAGGCCCCCCTCACCACAATAGTCTGGGCCTCCTGTGTGCAAAATAGCAGATCTTGATACTTCATTGGTTAGAACGTAGGAAGGCCCCCTCACCACAATAGTCTGGGCCTCCTGTGACCTAGAGTACCAGATGGATCTGAATAAATTGGACTTTGCTTGATAGCAGAGAGATTGAAATATTACAGTTATTTTTTCGTGTTTCTAAGAGTACTGAAAATATAGGTGAATAAGTATTTTCAAAAATCCCTCGTTCGCCCAAGCCTGAAAAGGGCGTAAAGCACTTGATCAAATCATGAATAACTTCTCACATCAAGCAATACAAAAGTACAGTTTTGCATGGGTATCGGACATCTTCTGCACATTGAAATGGAGGTGAAGTTGCGGTTTTTAGTGCCACGCGCTTGGATTACAGAAGTAGCTAAGCGCTCATCGAATTCGCGACCCCTTGTCATGACGCTCAAGTAGTGGGCCCCTACCGGGTATCGAACCCTGTCCGCCTGACTGTTCTGGATGCAAAGTCAGAGGATTACACCACTGTGCCACAACACCTTCGTTAGAGGATTACACCACTGCCCCATGTCTATTACCAAGGGATCGGATATCTTTAGTAGTTACCTAAGAACTCATTTCCTGAAACTCTTGAGAAAGATTAAATTCCCTTGCGTCGTGTTCTGTGTGAGAAGTGATTTGATGGAGTGTTTTAGGCCATTTTTCAGCCATTATGCATCAGACGAATGTTCGCAAAGTCAAATTTGTGTATGTTTTCTTTGCTTATGAAATGCGATACAGTGATCCGAGGGTGGCCTACATTATGATTCACCCAAGTATGATACACTAAACATATGCATATAAGAACCTACAATTTTGCAAGTCAGCCTTGGTTTTTGTTCAATGAATACAATGGATTTGTTCTGTTAAAGTTTTGATCTGACTGTATCATTTTAGCTCTTAGGTTCCTTACTGTATTACTTCATTTTCTTTGCAGAATCTTGGCGAAGTGACATCCCCTCCGACCATAAATGCAGATAAATCCGTGACACTGATATATGAGAATGGTGATGTGTGTCCTTCAGATAAATCCAAGAAATTAAAGACGCAAATTATATTCAAATGTGAACATGGAAGCAGGGTAAGTTTCGATCTGCAAACTATATTTGTGAGTAGACAAATTAATCTCCATTTTATAGAGTAGACCCTAGTCTATGGGTAGACCAACAAGAACTTAATGTTTGAACAAATTCGTTCTGCTGAGAATGCTTGAGATATCAAAGTCAATCAAAGTTTGTATGGTGATAACAAATTTCCCAACGAACTTGATAAAAATATACTCCTGCTAACTCTACAATTTATCCACAAATCTGGTCGATTTGATCAGACAATTTCACACTCCGTTGTAAGCCACACAATCACAACCACCATGTCTCATTTAAGTAAATGTTTTTCTTCTTTTCTTTGCTTTTATTTTGTTCTTCTTTTTGTTGTATATTAAACGTCTGTCTCGAATTAGATGCCACGCAATATCTGCGACAATGTATAATTACCCATCCAAACGAAGTTGTTTCGATCGCAGACATTTCACGTGGCATGTAATTTGAGACAGACTTTAGTTTTAATCTCTATGTCCAAATGGCTTCGGGTAGTCATAGCCTTTTGCTCCTCGGGGTATCGTTCCAGTAGTATTGTATAGTTTTATAGTAATTTTGTAAAGTAGTGTAGCTTGTAAATTTATATTGTAATCTTTAAGTGAATATATAAATTTAAAAAAAATCAAAGTTTGCCGGTCCTATTGTAACATTATCTGTCCTAGTTGCTTTAATCAAGATTCTTCGAGAAATTATTGTATTTGAATCATTTTGCCGCATACCACCTAAAAGCACCATTTATCTCTTTTCCAATGATATCCGGGTTGGATGTATTTATTAAATCATTAATCATTTAATTGACCGTTTCATAAGTATGACCCACTTCAGATGCAGGAAAGTGAGAGGGCATTTTACATAGACGAAAATCTATCATTAATAGATGCACCCCTCCTCAAAGGAATAGATTAGTCTTTTTCCTACCTTGGGACATCATCTAGAGTCCCTCTAGGACTATAGTTTGTCCTATAGTTTAGAAATGGTTATTGATTATAGGATAAACTATAGTCCTATATCGACTATGGTTTGATTGATACTTTGAAGGTTGAAGTAATTTTTGTGATTTTACATCTGTTTTTTCCGAGCATTATGAATATAGGTAAATGCGTGGAGCCTCGAAATGCATGAAAAGGGGCCTAAAACCCTCAATCAAAATGATAAACAATCTCCCTACTCCATCACATTTCATTCCTCTCAAGAGCTAAGAATCAAATCTTTATTATTATAAAAGCAATAACGTAGAATATGATCTGATATATTTGTAAAAATTGCTCTTTAAGCCTTGAGGTAAATCAAATTTAAAAACAGCACAACGGGTGACTTCTAGCAAACAGAATGTAATGTGATCTAATATTTTCAAATTTTATCGAGGCTGTCGTTGATTTATTTGATGTGCTTCAAGAATATGTTTAGGCCAGAATGCCAAAGGTCTTGTTTCGAGGTGGATTCAAGTTTGCGCTTTAAGGTTAATATTTCTGCTCTCCGAGCACCAATACTAACAGACGAGGTATCTGTTTTCAAGTCAATTATAGAGAAACATTTTGAGATTGATTTGCCATTGATTAAAGCTAAATTCACATTGCTGGAGGCAACCAAATCCGTAGTATACTATTTTGGGAAGATCAATGATATGTCTTTGGCTTACCCGCCATTAAGGCAAGTCTTTTCATGTGACGAGAAGCAGAGTTTTCTGCATTTCTGTAAGACTTTGAGCAGCTTCTATATGTTTTATCTTTCACAGGGTCAGCCAATACTCAAGAGTTCTGACCAGTGTGTTTACAAATTTGAATGGAAAACGTACGAAGTTTGTGACGAAGATGAAAAAGTAGACGAAAAGAAATGTACAATAAAAGACAACGATTCCGGAAACCTCTTCGATTTGAGTCCTTTAAAGAAGAAAAATAAGAAAGATTATGTGGTAAGTTGATAGATTGCCAATCCTTTCCAATGCCAAGTGATTTTCTCCTGTGTATATGAAAGTTCAGAGACAGAGATCCCTTTGTTGACTTTTTGAAAAAATTCGAATAAAGATTGAAGCAGCCTGCACTCAAACAAAAATACTAAGTGACCTAAAAGCAACTTCATGAGCTAGATTGCTTCTAGCTTAGCTATCTTTTGGGATGTTGCTTGGTCAGTTTAAGTTATGACTAACCTCACGAAAACCAGCTTCATAAATGTGGCAATTCATTCATTTCTCGAAGAATCCCTTCCTTTTCCCTGACCATGCTTTGGAAGATTTAAAAAAAGCCGAATTCCAGATTTACAAGGGATCACGATATTTGAGCAAGTAGCAGAAATCAATCGTTTTGCAAACAATTGATTTTCCCAGACGACTTCAAATCCTTCTCAACGTTCATTCGTCACAAAATATTCACTGATAGAAGATGGCAATAATTTAAACCCGAATGAGAAATGTAGGATTGAAAATTTTCTTCGAATTTGGATTTTCGGAAAGTAGTTGTAACATAAAGTGATCATAAAAGGTCTTGAAAGATAGCGAAGTTTTCCATCCAAACGGTGATACAAAGAATTTTTTTTGTAACTTTTGATATCATAGAGCTGGTTATGATGTAGCTCATGAGGTTTTTCTTTTGGATCACCCCGGTAATGATTCAAGAAATCGCTTATATCTCGCGGGAAGCACCAACTAAAATAAACAAAAGTCTCCAAGCACAATTGAGGCTTTTAACTAAAGGTCAAGTGATCAATCTTCAAAATCAACCCAGGGTATGATTCGAGGTATGATTTATCGTGGCTTGTTGAAAGTGGAAAATTGTTCTTGTGTCCTCTTGTTGAGGATACCGAGGACTGCCCCTTTTGTCTGAGCCTTTTGTTATGCTGGTAAAGTTCAAGGCAGATTAACAGCTGGGAAACCTATTACCATGCGCGAGAATCTCTTTGTTCCTTTGCAAATTCTTGTTTGGATTGTGGCCGGATTATCCGCCCACATTCTTTGCACAAAACCAAACATGCTTTGTGCGCATTATCACAGGTTTCCTTTTTGGGGATAACCGTTATTTTGAACTTTGACGATTCGTATCCCCAACAAACTCGGTAGCTTCTGAGGTTAAGGTAGTTTCAACTTCTGCTCTTTCCTCATACTTTTCTTTCCTTTGAAAAGGTAAAAAGCAAGCACAATGGTATACAATATTTGTTAAACATATGCAGTGTGACATCATCAACAGATGCTAACTGTGCGGGTGCAGGAGTATGTAGAATCTCTACAACCAAAGACAAGAAAATTTATCAAAATTTCGGACTTGTGAAATATCAGCAATTAGAGTATGACATGGTATCGAAAGCAGTGATTTTGAAATATCGACAAGATGACAAAGGTAACATTTTCTTTGATCTGTTAATTTGTTTGTAGCAGGCCCCCTTTGCCCTCACCAGGAATAGATATGCTTCGCAATATTCCACTATTCCGTTGTGAATGGCTCATTGGGGGGGGGGGGGTGGTGACGTGACCTTGGGGTTATCTGGCGGGGACGCACCACTATTTTGCTCGAAAAATGGTACCCACAACATCGCACATTTTTTACAAGTTTAGGGTCATAATTTTGCAGACTTATGTTACTGAGGAAGCCAATATATTACTGAGGAAAGACAAGTCTTTGCTTTAGGTCATAGTTATCACTGTATGTGACCAGAAGATGCTGTGACTATAGGAGTCCTATATTCCTTGGATAATTCAATCTGGATCCATCCATCATGGTTGTAATAAGTCTAGCGAGGGACTATTTATTTTCAGTCTTTTTCTTGGTACTTGTAAGATAATGATACATTTTCTAGGTGACAAAAGGCCAACCTCGATGATTACTTTCAAATGCGATGAATTGATCGACAAAGGACAACCGATGTTAGTCACTGACGTCCAAGCAAGCTCTCTCTCATCATATGTATTTCATTGGCGAACAAGTCTTGCTTGTATCCCTGTCGTTGTGCCAACAGTCGTCAACTTCAATGGCAGGAGTTTTGATTTGAAGAAACTTTCTGTTGACAAGTCGAGCTTCACTACAGAAGATACAAAGTATGTTTCATGAAATTTGTTTATACTTCTGCATTTCTTGCAAGCTTTCCATTTTCACATTTTATGAATAAATTTTGAAATAAACTAAATTGAAGTTCTTTAGATGAGTAAAACTTTGCACGAAGACTATGAAAAGTTACAACGTTTCGAGATGAACTCGTCAGCAGGTATGCTCTTCGTTAGCTCTTTGTGCGTTCACATTGCTTTCGTTCTTGTGAACCTCGATGTTGAATTGTGCAGGTTCTTCAAAAGCCTCCGTTTTTGTTTTTTAACAGAAACCTTTAAGCAACCAGGACGACAGCTACAACTGCAACTCAATGTCTCAATGTTGCCTTTGTTTCCGAACTTCAGCTTCAATTGATTCCTCGTTTTTTTCGTGAGAATTTGCTTCCCTTGAGAGTCTCTGAAGTTGTCCTTTTCAGTTGCACAACTAAGAGATCTCAGTTCTGACGCGTTGTTCTTCTTATGTAGCCCTCCAAAATAAAACTCAATTTAAATGTTAAGATTCATGAAAAATATGGTTCCAAGGCATTTACTGAAGAAAGACTTTATGTTTTAACTATTTTAACAAATTCAACATGTAGGGAATTATACTTGGTTTGTATCATACAAGATGAAGTAGTGGCTGTTGTTGCCGTACTAGTTGATTATGGTCCCTATTATTGATCTTATTATTATTATTATTATATCCCAGGAGGGTCGTTGGGAGGCGTGCTTCTTCGTTTGCTTGAGACTTTATATACGCAGAGCTTCCATTCCGATGTCGAGAACTAAAGGATTAGGGAATTTACTATGAACTTTTATTTGAATTGGAAGTTTTGGCTAGCTAAGAAAACTTGAAATAGTCTAGATGTTTTGTTTGGCATTGTTTTGAAGGGGGGCCTCGGGGGGATTTATCGCGATTTTATGTGAATGTTATTTTATCCTATAAATACTTGGCTGTCCTGTGATTGTAAACAACTGATGAAGATTTTATAATCGAATCGTCTGGCTTTTAACAGTTTTGTTTTTCATACACTTTGTTTTCTGTTATTTTTTATGGTGGTTTTGTTTTATTATTATTTTTATTATTATTAATGAACATAGAACAGTTGTGTTTTCATTATTATTATTATTACTTTTAAAAAGCTCCTGATGGTGTATATCCACTTTTGATGAACAAGGACAGATGTTGTAAGACAATAGCATGAGTTGCTTTTGATTGACACTGCAATTCAAAGCAATTAGCGATCGCAGACAAAGGAAATTCTCTCAACCAGTACTTCAAAACGAGCAAAGCCGCAAAAGTTTCTCTAAATCCCAGGCAGCTAGCTCGCTTGTTGTGCAATCCAGAAATTGTTTTAAGGGCAAATATGAGCATAGATCGAAAGAAGAAGGATATATCAACACATCTGCCACGGTCATTTTATTTATTTTAATTAAAAGCCGATTGGGAGGCGATTCAATTTTTTTTTTTTGGGTTTTATTAAAATACTTATTGCTCAGCTTCTGAACCAAATAAATAAAATGTTCGAGGTAGATGTGTAGATATGTTCTTCTTCTTTCGATTTATGCTCAAGTTTGCTTTTGGAAACAATTTCTGGAATGCACAACGATCCCGCTAGCTACCTGGGTTGCAGAGAAACTTTGGCGGCTTTGTTTGTTTTGAATTACTGGTTGAGGGAATTTCCTTCGCCTGCGATCGCAAATCGCTTTGAATTTAGGTGTCAACAACAGCAACTCATGCCTTTGTCTTACAAAATCTGTCCTTGTTCTTTGGATGAAGTTAAACTGCATAAATGCTTTCTTCTATAATGCTTTCTTCTATAATGCTGTCTTCTATAGATATACATATATTGTCAATATATTTGGTGGCATAAAAGACGGACCAGAAGGTTGTCCGAAGACATCAGCTGTTTGTAGAAAGTCAAAATTGGGTGATGAAGTCAATGCTTTAGCTCCTGTTTCATCTCAAAAATTATCTGGTAAGTGTTCAGGAAGGTTGTGGGATAGGCCAAGCAAAAATTTAAGGATTTTGCTTTGTCTGTAGTTATGTGATGCTTTATGGAAGCTTGCAACCAAATAATAGATTTTACATTGCCATTGTTGTTTCCAAACTTTTTTAAACCTACACTCGCAATGATTTGGTTACGATCTAGTTACTTACAAAATTACTTCACGATACTACAAGAGTGATGCCTTGGAGAGCAAAAGTCTATGGCAACTCCACAGCCACTTCATAAAGCTAAGAGTCTATCTAAAGTTAGACGTCTTCGAATGAAACAATTCAATTGATCGTTCATGGCAAGTTTGCGTTGCCCAAATCGTTTGTCATTTGTGTACGTAAGTCTCTTTTTTTCGTAATAGTAATTACTTGTAGACTTGTTGTTGTAGTTGTTGTTTTGTTATATTATTTTATTTATGGAATGGGTATCTTCTCTGTAGTATGGCAGCGTAGTTGTAGGTATAGTATTTGGTAATATGTATTGTAAATTTTTGATGGAATATAGGATTTTCGGGTGACGCTTAAAGGTTTTCAGACTTATCTCTACAAACAAATCAAGGAAAAAGGAATTTACAAAAACCTTCTCAAAGTTCGTTGCACGCAAAAATAGTTTGAAGATGCCCATTAACATTTTGTTTTAGAGCATCGAAATCTTCGACGATTTGTTGAAGGCTGTGCGCAAATTTTCTTTATTCTTTTAACAAGATGTTGAGTCTTTTATCGTGGAAAGGCAACAGTTTTTTCAATTGATTGTTTTTCACCGTTATACATCTTTCCGCATGTTTTTCCAGCTCTTCAGGACTTTTTTACGGTTTGCAAGAAACGTCCCCTTCCTTCAAATTTTTCAAAATATTCACTTATATTTGGTGCTGACAACTGAAAGTGACAAGCTCTGAGAACGCCAAAATGTAAAGACACTTGAGTGCTGAACCTCGTCCTCAGGGCCTTGCTTCATCAAATTCTTATACTTAATGACAGCACGTGATCAATTGTTTTATATGAATATGTCAATACACGTTTAACATCATTGTATGAATAGAATGATTGCAATCCATGATCCATAGTATTGTCATCATTTTAAATCTCTTTCGTTCTTCTTTAATTCTCTTTAGTTCGTACTGTTATGTTTGTTGCTCTTTTTACAGTATTTCTTAAAGTAGCTAGTAACCTACATTATTTTGTTTAAAATTGTATTGGACTATTTCGAGTTAATAAATCTAAAGTCTGAAATCATACCGGGTGAACCAGAAAAAAGTTCCTACTTTTGAAAAATCAATGAATCAATATTTACTTGACAGCCAAAAGATTGAAGTATTTTTGTGATTTTTCTCGTCTTCTTACGAGCACTGGAAAAATTGATAAATGTCAAGTTTACAAAAACTTGATGGTTGCAAAATGATTGATAAATGCCTAAAATGCTTGATCAAATAAAGGACTCCTCGCTCAGAACAACAGAGAAAATACAATTTCTCATCTCATGGGTGAGACATATCGTCTGCATTGACATGGAGTGAACATCTTTAGTATCTGTATGAAAATCTATGTCTTATAACTCTTGAGAGAGGTGAAACACCTGTGCGTATTGTTCTGTGTGAGGAGCGTCCTACTGATTTGATCCAGTGTTTTAGGACTTTTTCAGTCATTTTGCATCCATGAAATTTTTGTAAAGTTGAATTTACCCATATTTGCAATGCTCGTAAGAAGACGCGAAAAATCACAAAAATGCTTCGATCTTTGGGCTCTTAACTAGAATTTGAATCATTCAAATCCATTAAGTACTTGTGGTGCTACGAATTTTTGAAAGTGGGAACTTTTTTTGGCTCACTCGGTATTGAGACCAATATGACGCAAGGCCCTGGGAAGAAGTTGTTGAGTGCTTGAAAAAGAAATTAAAAGGATTTATGATTCGTCTAGGAACCTGACTGCCACTGGTTTTTTTTTTTATATATATCAATCTAAAATTTTACAATAACAGAACATGGTTACAGGACGGTACCACAGGGAGAACGAGAATAGATTGCAACCCCGTGGCTTTAACATATAACATAAAACATTTACATGAAAATAATTAACTGAGCTACAGCATAAACTAAAGCTACGAAAAGAAATAAAATGATACAAATGTGGGGGGAGGAGACGAAAATTTCACTGAAATGATTTAAGAAAATCTCTTTGATGATTCAATGAATGTTGCTTTAATGTTTGTTTTATTTGACTCAAAAGGTAACCTTATATCACCATACAAAATTATTGAAACTAGTTCCTCATTGGAAAGGCTCGACAAACCGTTTGAAAGCAAAATTGCCTGTACTGGTTTTTCTCCTCTTCTAAATTTTGTTCATTTTTTTTAGCAAATACAACGAATATTATCATTGAATACACTGGTGGAAAAGGTATTTGCATTTTTGCAAGTGTTCGTATCGTCATGGAATGTGGTGATGAGACACAACTGATGCATGTATCTTCTAAGAGAAATCTGCCGTGCAGATATCTGTTTGTGTTGAAGACGAAGTCATTATGCTCAGAAAAGTAAGTCTTCTATTTTTGTTTATGGTGACTATCTGTTTGTAAACAAATAAATAATGTAAGATATAAGCACTTACTTATTCATTATATTGTCGTTTAATTTCTATGGTATCACACGCAACAAACACATTTTTATCAAATACACTTGACTACCGGGTGTCCCAAGAAAGTATGGGACGGATTTGGTTGACTCCAGCGATGTGAATTTAGCTTCAATCAATGGCTAAATCACTCTCAAAATGTTCCTCGATAGTTAACTTGAACAAAGATACCTCGTTTGTAGGTATTGGTGCTTTAAGAGCAGAAATATCAATCTTGAAGGCTCAAATTTGCGTTAAGCTACAACCCAGAGCTTTGGCCTTTTGGCCTAAGCAAGTTCCTGAAGCACATCGAAATTAAGAACTGAAATTAATGAAAAATTAAGAAATTGCCCAATGGGTGACTTGGGGGGGGGGGTGACTTCTGGAAAAAAGAATATCACAAGATCTAATATTGTTCAAGTTTTATCAAGGCTCTCGTTGATTTATACGCTGTGCCTTTTGCAGGAAGAGGTAAATTTGAGCTTTCAAGATTAACATGTCTGCTCTCAAAGCAACAATATTAACAAAAGAGGAGCCTTTGTTCAAGTTAACTATCGAGAAACATTTTTCGAGGGATTAGACATTGATTGAAGCTAAATTGACATTGCTGGAGTCGATGACCTCGTCCGTTTTTTATTCAGGATGAAAATAAATTACAGGTATTATGAAAATTCACAGTGGAAACACCCCATTAACTGCATGTTTTTCCGCCAATCCTAATATAGAAATATGCTTTTTTAACTCTGCAGCCTGCTGATTCCTGGAAACATTGAAAAACAAGTCTCCTTAAAACTGAATTATCGTCCATTTGTAATTATTCTGATTAGATCAAACTCTTAAATGAAACTGTTTGTTTAAAATCATCAAAGTTATTTTGCAAATTGCATTTAGGCCGGTATGATCAAATACAAGAAAATGACGATAAATATTTTGCAGTTGTGCTAACAAAAAGCTTTATAATGCAGTGGAAATCTGGATTATTTGTAAACAATGCTGTGCCTTTAATTTCCGGTAGTTTAACTAATTTGCTGCTTTAAAGAAGTGAGCTTAATTTAGGGGAGTTTTAGTTGGTCGGATTTCGTGCGGCATGAATTTCTAAGTGGACCAAGCTAAAACAATTTCCTTTGTTATATAAGCTTTTTCTGTTGAGTATATTTTATAAAAAGGCCTGCACCTTGGCTACTCCCTTTAGACAAAGTTTGGTATACGCTAAATGCGACGGAATATTTTGCTTTCGACTAAGAAAGATTTCAGTGCGGGGCAAAAGCAAGAGAGTTTCCTCGTGGTAGAATCTTGTTTTGCTGGACTCTTTATTCTTTACTTACGGCAAACGAAGCTGGTGTTCTTGAGTTACAGGTCTACATTACCAACATTCCTGCTGCAGTCTTATGTAGGTAGTGTGTAAGCAACTAGGCCTTCACACGAAACTCTTGTTTGCGTTGCAAGACTTTCTTCCTGCAGACATTTGTGGCTATACTGGAACGTTTTCACGGACTTTGCCGTGTTAAATAATCACCTGACCGAGAACTTTAGCCAAATACCCAAAATACCAAGAAACAAGTCATGTATCTTTGGATTCTAGCTATATTCTTTAGTGTCCAAGTCTTCATTGACGTAGCAGTGTGCAACGACGAAAGAAAAAATGCGATTTTTGAGGAAATCTTCAGCCCTGCAAGTGCCAAAGATGTGTCAACTGTAAGCATGTTCCATAAGAGTTTTCATCAGTGTGGCATTAATGATGCTTGTGAATTTGTCGCAAAGAATATAGAAACAAATAATTTCGAAAAGATTGCAAAAGAAGGAGATTTACCTGAAGATCGAGAAAATCACAGAATATGGATGAAGAAGAAAATACAAAATAATTATGTATATCAGAATGAAGGTGAGAATCATTTTAAAGCAGATCTTACCAAGGGCGCCTACCTTATAGGAAGTGTGTTTATTCCCAGTACTGTACCTGTAGTAATTGGTGTCCTGTGACCCAGTCCTGTTAATCTGTGTATATCAGAAGAGTTTCTTTAGTTATAGTCCAGGAAATAAGTGAAAAAGTCATGCACTTTTGAATACCAGCATGAAACTTGGCACACACATAGAGCTCGGTCAACTGATCAAATTTGATATAGAAGCAACTTTTAAAATGGCCCGTTGTCATGGTAACCACTTGACAAAGCATTCTTTGAAAGCACCTTGGTTACATCAATTTTAAAGCTGTACTTTTGAAAGTCATATGGTTTTGGAAGATTGTGTTTTACCACTTTATAAGAGTAGTGGTATGAGTCCCTATTGCCAAGTGATATCAGCAAATCAAAGAAGGCAGGGAAATAAGGGACGAAAAGTCATAAGTCTAGTATGTAAGTACGTGCCATCGCCATTAAGTATGTAGGAATCCTTGTTAGTGATAGTAGTCCAGTTGACATTGGATGAGAAATTGCCATAGAATGAGTCGTGTATTTCTTTTCCAGTTACAGGACAGCAAATGAATGATGCACCCGTCGTTATCGCAGGTTCTGAAAGTTGCAAAGAAGTAAAGGCTAGAGGGATAGCATTGGTTGGAGTTGCTGACCTATCATGGGGTAACGGTTCAACTTTCAAGGCTCCCTGTGATATGACAACAGATGGTGGTGGATGGACAGTGTTTCAGAGACGCCGTGCTCCTGTTGTTGATTTTAATCGAGGCTGGAATGATTATGTAAGAGGATTCGGGGATGTCAACACAGGGTTTTGGCTTGGTTTGGAAGCACTGCATCATCTCACGAAAGAGGGCAGCGTTAAACTGCGCATTGATTTGACTCATACCGATGGAACCAATGGATATGAAGAATATGGCAGCTTCAAAGTAGGGGACGCAAGCTCAAATTATGTAATGACTTTCAACCCTGCTAGCTACAGTGGTAGCATTGGGGATGCCTTGATCACCGGAAAACCGTTCACGACCCGTGACAAAGATAATGATGGTAATGCTGATGCAAATTGTGCAGTAGCAAGAAGTGGTGGGTTTTGGTATGATGAACAATGCGATGGGCCTAACCTGAATGGTTTGCAGCCAGGTGCATCAGGATCGAATACGCTGCAGCAAAGGACATGGTTTCCATGGAAATCTGATGTTGGAACAATTGTTGTGTCAGAAATGAAGTTACGAGGAGAGGGCTGAATTGAATGATAATACAATTCAATCATCAAAAACGTATATCTTCCTTGTCAACATTTCAGGTGATAAACACTAAAAGAGAATTGTTGTTGATGTAGATATTAAACAATATTGCACCTAAGAAAGATCCTTTAGGCACTTCCTACAGAAGTATTTGACCACATCAAACTTATTGGTTTTCTCTTTTTATCAGATATATGAATAGCATTAATTATCAGTATTTATCGTATCCAGTTAAAATCAATGTAAACATTAAGCTAACGTTGTTGTCTATACTTTATACTAGACTTTCTCCATTCGTCCCAATGTTTTCACTTCATTCCATTTTTTACAGTACGATCACTGCAGCAGAAATACGTTGTTGCGCAGGAACATAAAATATATAACTTGTTGTTGTTGTTGCGATAACTGGGACTTTGTATGTTGAGTCTAACTTTATACCCACTTCAAGTCAAGGTCAAGTGATAATACACTTGGAAAATCATCTCCTTATCTGTTTATGCAGTTCCCTGCATCACGCTTTTCATGGTGTGAGGTTCTTGTATGAAAAGAAACTTTCTTCAAGAGGACAATCACGTGATCTGAAGTGGGTGTAAACAACGCAAGATGAATTTCCATAAACTATAGACTCACTGCATAAGTCTCAGCTTTGCTCATTAATTTTGATGATTGAGTTGAATGTTGAAAAATATGAACACCTGATAACTGGTTTGATTCTTCCTCGTTACCCTTCTGCGGTGCTATGACATTTCTGAAGTCCACAAACTACAATGCCTGCCAATAGCAATAGTCCTTGGAACACTTAGGCCATTTCTTGATCATCCGCTTTTCTATCCACAGCCGAGTCCACAGTGATTAGTTTAAAGGGCCTATGCCATGAAGCTGATTGGTTCATGCAATACAATTCTCTCTATTGTTTATTACAAACAAACATGCCTCAATGCCTTTAAGGACCTTCTCCGTCCCGAAACAATGTATTGTCCCACCATTCCATCAGAGTCGCGAATCATCCCTGTCATCCTCATTTTATCATCATAGAACAACATCTTTCTAAGGGGGAGAGGGTTTCAGTTGCAGTTTCATATATTTCAAATTCTCTTCATACAATTTGCAATTTACTATACTAACAGCTAACTAAACTACAAGGAAACAGAAAATATTACAGAAAATTATTACATTGGTACGGAAAATTAATACAAGATACAAACACAGAGAAAAGAATAAATTGTATGGAGGGAATTACTTAAAGGAGGAGCTCTCTCAATAGGTAAACTAATCGAGGAGAGAGTCCCCCCCCTAAAGGGAAGTTGCAAAACAAGAGAAATTAGCAAAAGAGTTCCAACATCTTCTGGCAGGCAAGGTAGCATGCAAGTGAACAAACAGACAAGCACGCAAATGAGCAAGTGCCCAAGCGCTCGCCAAAATGTGTTGGTAAATTGTTTGGTGCTATGCTTCCATAGAACTATTGGGCCTATGGGCTTGGGTTTTANTTTTGCCAAATTTCTCTCCTTTCTCTGCGTTACTTCAAAGCCAAAACGATGGCTGTTGAAACATTGAGCCTGGTTTCATTGTTGAGTGGAGTGGAGTTGCGTTTTTAGACCCAGGTGCTGAGATCGCAGAAGTAGAGAAAACCTTATCAACGCCGCGACTCCTTGTCATGATGCTCAAGTGGTTGAGCTCTACCGGGTATCGAACCCTGTCCGCCTGACTGTTGTGGCTGCAAAGTCAAAGGATTACACCACTGCACCATGACACCTTCAACAAAAAAGCACGCAAGCGAGCTTGTTTCCATGTAATTGTTTTGACTTTGCCAGTCATCTGATATAATTTTAAGATAATGGAAACGACCGGAGCTATCCTGGTGCATTGTTGCTTCCTTATAATGGCAACAGTCACCTTTTCCAAAAATCCTGTCAGTCCACTAATGAGGACGATGATGATAATGACTAGGCCTTACTTTCTATTCACGGGCTCATAAAACTCGGAATGAATGAACAAAATTGACGTATATGAACACCAGGAATTAAAATGGTGCCTTCGCTAGAGAAATAGACTTGCTCCAAGTTTATTTCTTTTTTCGTAAGTGATTCAGTGATTCTTTGCTAGTAATTTATAGAGGAAATGCAAAGGAGCGAAAATTGAAAACGAGGCGGGACGGGGGTAAGGCAACGAATAGAAGTCTTTTCTTTCCCTTACCCCCGTCCCGCCACGTTTTCAATTCTCGCTCCTTCGCATCAGCGAAGAATCACTGGTGAAGAAAAGAAATGGACTGGGAGCAAGTCTACAAGAGGAGTAGAGAAGGAAAGAAAAAAGACTCAATATTATCAGCACAGATGATAATGTAGAACCGCTCTGTTTCCAATTATTTTCTTTCATTCTGAGTGTCCGACGGCGCTGCATCGTTTATGGTGCCAACGAATCATTTTCTATTGTTTATATTCTAGGAAAAAACACACGATACCAGGTTCAGCAAATGGTCACATTGCTCCCAAAAAGAAGAATTCCGCCCTGATAGCAGTAGTAATCATTTTATGCCTGCTGTTTTTGTTGACAGTGGGATACATTGTGAAAAGCCCTGAAAGAAGGTTCGTTGACGATAGTTATATTGATTTACTTGACTTGACTTTAAGCTTTAACTTGAAGTGGATAACCTGAGTAAAAAATGAGATCTCATAGGTTTTGAAATAGCCTATTTTATTTGATAATTTGAAGTGTTGCCAAAGAACGCAAGTGGAGTAAGTTTCCGAATGGCTCATACTGTTTCCTTTAGGTAACTGAAGTTAAGTTCAGTCGTGTGAGGTCAAACCCCGGATGGATGATCCTTCGGATGCCTGACCAAGCAACTCATTTCGCCGTTCTTCGGAAGGGATGATTAGACTTATGACGATGAGTCCCTTGTATCCCTGCTGTAAACCTTGCTCAACAGCGTTGACCGGTTGACCGAAGCGCCATCTTGAAATAATAAAGCATAGGGAAACAAGGGACTCTAGGTCATAAGTCTAAAGGGTGATTGGCCGAGCGGCTTTTACAGTTTCTGTCAGGTGACTGAAGTTAAGCTCGGTCGAGTGAGGTGAAACTCCGGATGGATGACCTCTCGGAGGCCTGACCTCGCACCTCACCTCGCCGTCCTTCGGAAGGGACGTTAAACTAGGGTAGGGGTCCCATGCCTGGATGCGACATGCATAGTGGGCTTAAATTGGCTTCAATTAGCTAGAAATCCTTCCAGCCCACTTAGACTGAACTACTGAAAAAAGGTACCTTAAACCGTCATTAACTAAGGGCTCAAAAAATCTTCTTGTTGCGTGTAGTGCAATTGTACAATGATAAACAAGTAAATAAAGTAAAATATAAGCACTTTGATGCGAATTGAAATAAGCACGACGTTTCGAGCATAGCCCGTGATCAAGCCAAATAAATTAAGCGTTATTAACTAAGGGCGCCGTCCATGCCTGGATGCGGCATGCATAGAAGGCTTAAATTAGCTAGAAATAGCTATAGATCCTTCCAATCTACTTGAAATAAAATAATGAATGAAGCAGTGAATGATTGAATGAATTTCCTATCTCGTAAAGACCTACCAGTAAATTACCAATAGAATTTTCTTGTTTCAGGGCCAACACAATTTCATTTTTACGGTTTAACTGCAAGAGATATGTATGCTGTAAAGGTATTGATACACCAGGATACAAATATCGAAAGGTATGCTTTTAAAAAGTTATTTGTTAGTGATTGAAAGCGATGATTCTATTTATACTGGTGATGCTTGCAATAGACCTTTTAGCTTATCTAAAACAACGTTCGAATCGAACGATATTTTGATACATTTTGAAGAAGTTTCGAATGTGCACAATAGTGATAGAAGCTCCAACGCCACTCGATCGAACCTTGCGTACAAATACGTATACAAATAACGCTCGATCCATGCTCTTCTATAGCTAAAGGGTCTATTTTTCCAAAATTTCTGAATGCCAAACAAATCTGCAACTGCTGTAACATTTCATTGAAAAATTTGATTACATTACGAATCTTGAATATTTTATTAGCTTCAACTTTGATATTGAGTCATAATATATTATTATTATATGGCGTTCGAAAATACGGCTCCTCGGACCGGCAACGCAGCAATTCGATTGGTTCTTGATCGGTCCGTAAAAGCCGTATTTTTCGTTGGAAGCCGTATTGGACCGGGCGTTGCCTTAAAATCAACAACTAGGGAGGAGCTTCTTGTGTAGGCTTAGGCCGTAAGAAGTGTCAGCCAAAGTTTAGCTTATTCATCGAAGATTTCTTTTCTGTAAACTTTGAAGACGAACTTGCAATTATACACGAAGAAAATGCCAATGTAGTTAACGTCGCAACGAGCAACTACAGAGTGATGCACAGGATCAAAGACACAACAGAAAAGTACGATACTATAAACAACGTTCTCAAAAGGTTCTGCCATAATAAAGCCTTTATTAAACGATTACTCGATCCATGCTGGAAAATATTTGGACCTTAGTTCATTGTACGGACCTCACTGCGTTCGGTCCGTACGTCAAACTGCGGTCCAAATATTTTCCAGCATGGACCTCGTAATCGTTTAATAACCGCATAGTATTTTTGCAAGAAATATATTGTTTTAAATATTATCGGGTAAGTCAAAAACATGTCAGAACCTTTGCAAGCCTGTAATTCGCTAGCTTAATCATCAGATTTCTTAAAACTGGTAACACCAGAGTAACATATTAGTAACATGTGAGTAACATGTCACTAAAATAACAAAATTTGTTTGATACAGAAGTTAAGGCTAAGGCCTGTTGCGAATAATTCTGAGATAAAATGCTTTTGTAAAATTACTCGTAACGTGAAAAAGATATGACCAATTTTACCATCAAAATGTTATTGCCTAAATTTCATTATTATATTATTAATTACAACTCTGTTGAATTTCGCTGATCAAATGTCAAAGTATTTGTTTATATTAGCCAATGATTTGGTCCCTAGGGATTGTGGGATATCTAAGGGCGTAGGTGTTACATGCATTTCTCTTCGCCCCCACATCTTTCAGATCAGAATGGAAAGAAGAAGGAAGTTCAAAATTATTTCATCACCCACCCTCCCATATAATTCATTTTTCCTTTCTTCTGCCTTTTTCTCTTTCCTTGACTTCATCTTCGTTCCTCCTGATGATTCTTTCTTCCATCCGCGAGGCGGGTGGAAATTTGATTTCCCTGAGCCAATCACCGAAGTTAATGGCTTACATTGCATTGTTCAGGGAAATCGGGCAATACACAATGGCCCATCCCTGGAAAGGGTTGGATCTTTTTGGGTCATTAATGCGGCTTATACGTGGGTGTTATGGTATTATAATTTCTGAGGTGACCAAACGACTACATTCTATTTTTATCTTTTGCTAGGTTCAAGTGAATTCTGGGGAGCAGGAGGAGGATGATTTTGAAGAGAGAGAAGGTCTCTTATTGGAGGATAAAGACAATGAATTCGAATTTATTTATAAAGATGAAGAAAGCGAAGAGGACGAAGAGTTATTGCAATTATAGAGGTAATTTAGAAGATTTAATTTGCGGTTGGTTTTGTAAAATTTGATGTAGAAAACCGTAGAAATTTAGTGATCAGCTGAGATTTTTGACTTAGTCCAGAAACAATTTGTTTTCATAATTAACAAGTATAAGTTATTTTTTACTTGAAACCAATTTGCCCCAACGTTTTGATTCGATTTTAATAAGCTATCCTATTTTTTTCTACAAAATTGGTTTTGTTTATACGCAAAGGCAAAGAAAATTTTCATCGGGTGGAACCTGAAGAGGTAAAATGGGTAGGCTGGCATAAAATGGGTAATCCTCCCTCCTTTTTGCGAATGTCAACCTGAAAATCTTTTGATGGCTGGAAACAGTTGATCGTAAACTGTTGACTTAACGTCAAGAAGGGAATAATTCAAACAGTATATAGGTAGCTATAGGCAGTCAGGATTTTTACGAAAAGTCTTTCCCATTCTATCAACCTAGATATTTGCTGAGAGGTGTCTGCAAAAACGCATTTTTTACTGCCCATTTACATGTCAAATCTGATATCATATGTATTCACACGTTGGCTACGTTGAGACGGTTTCGGTTTCAGTTATAGCGGTTAGAGAGACGCTAAAACATGAGCATTGTTAGTGACAGTTTAGGTAATTTCCAAAATATTAAACCCATTCCAAAGTTATAGTCCATTCAACTCCTCACTTCACCATTCAAAAATAACCTGGGTAGGTTTTTATCTTTTTTTATGATTTTCTTTAAGGCTTTGGTACCCATGGTATTAAAAAGGTGCTACTGGGTGCCTGTAGACTGACATAATTTGAATAATCAAACTTTCGTTGATAGTATTTTATCGTAGGGCTGCAGTATTTTATGATTTGGCTGAGCATAGCATTGGAAACATAGGTTAAGTTCAATTTGCAAAAATCTTTTAATTCATTATGCGCAAAAGGGGTTCTAAAACCCCGGAGGAGATTACAAATAATTGCCTCACTCATATACATTTCATCCCCCTCCAGAGTTAAGAATCGAAACTTTAGAAGTGTTGTAGATGATTTAATATTTGTTCGATCAGTTTTTAGCTCTTTTGGGAAACAAAATATGTTTTGCATATTGCTGTGGATGTGGTAATGCGGAGGTTCTTTATAATTTGATCAAAGGATTTAGGCCACCTCTTCGAATTTTAATATAAAGGACCTTTTTGTAAATTCAAATTTACCTATATTTCCCCAGAAAAATAGAACGTTAGCATAAATACAGTGCAGCCTTTCCGCTGTCAACCAAAATTTATTTCATCAGAATTTATTGCGATTTTCAAACAGTTACAATTATTTTTGGCACACCCTGTGTTACGATGACCTCAAGTTTTTTTTATTGATTTAACACTAACAGATCATTTCGGTCGTCATCTCAGTCTCGGTTGTATTTTTTTTCACCCAGTTCGCTTAGCTTTCTTTCGGACTGCACGGTTCGGCCTTCGAGGGCTCCGGTGGTGGATTTTGCGCTGCTGTATGGGATGTAACTCTGTAAAGAAACAAGGACAGATTTTGTAACACTATAGCATGAGTTGCTTTTGTTGACACCTGAATTCAAAGCGATTAGCGATCGCAGACAAAGGGAATTCTCTCAACCAGTAATTCNTAAGTCAAAAACATGTCAGAACCTTTGCAAGCCTGTAATTCGCTAGCTTAATCATCAGATTTCTTAAAACTGGTAACACCAGAGTAACATATTAGTAACATGTGAGTAACATGTCACTAAAATAACAAAATTTGTTTGATACAGAAGTTAAGGCTAAGGCCTGTTGCGAATAATTCTGAGATAAAATGCTTTTGTAAAATTACTCGTAACGTGAAAAAGATATGACCAATTTTACCATCAAAATGTTATTGCCTAAATTTCATTATTATATTATTAATTACAACTCTGTTGAATTTCGCTGATCAAATGTCAAAGTATTTGTTTATATTAGCCAATGATTTGGTCCCTAGGGATTGTGGGATATCTAAGGGCGTAGGTGTTACATGCATTTCTCTTCGCCCCCACATCTTTCAGATCAGAATGGAAAGAAGAAGGAAGTTCAAAATTATTTCATCATCCACCCTCCCATATAATTTATTTTTCCTTTCTTCTGCCTTTTTCTCTTTCCTTGACTTCATCTTCGTTCCTCCTGATGATTCTTTTTTCCATCCGCGAGGCAGGTGGAAATTTGATTTCCCTGAGCCAATCACCGAAGTTAATGGCTTGCATTGCATTGTTCAGGGAAATCGGGCAATACACAATGGCCCATCCCTGGAAAGGGTTGCATCTTTTTGGGTCATAAATGTGGCTTATACGTGGGTGTTATGGTAATTTCTGAGGTGACCAAACGACTACATTCTATTTTTATCTTTTGCTAGGTTCAAGTGAATTCTGGGGAGCAGGAGGAGGATGATTTTGAAGAGAGAGAAGGACTCTTATTGGAGGATAAAGACAATGAATTCGAAATTATTTATAAAGATGAAGAAAGTGAAGAGGACGAAGAGTTATTGCAATTATAGAGGTAATTTAGAAGATTTAATTTGCGGTTGGTTTTGTAAAATTTGATGTAGAAAACCGTAGAAATTTAGTGATCAGCTGAGATTTTTGACTTAGTCCAGAAACAATTTGTTTTCATAATTAACAAGTATAATTTATTTTTTACTTGACACCAGTTTGCCCCAACGTTTTGATTAGATTTTGATAAGCTATTCTATCATTTTCTACAAAATTGGTTTTGTGTATACGCAAAGGCAAAGAAAATTTTCATCAGGTGGGACCTGTAGTGGTAAAATGGGCAATCTTCCCTCCTTTTTGCTAATTTCAACCTGGAAAATCTTTTGATTGCGGGAAACAGTTGATCGTAAACTTTTGAATTAACGTCAAGAAGGGAATAGTTCAAACAGTATATAGGCAGCTATAGGCAGTCAGGATTTTTACGAAAAGTCTTTCCCATTTTATCAACCAATATCTTTGCTGATAGGTGTCTGCAAAAGTGCATTTTTCCTGCCCATGCACATGAATAAATCTGATATAATACAGGGTGTCCCAAAAATATTGTTCGACGTTTGATTAAATATTAAAAAACATGGAAATACTGAACGGGCTCCATGTTAAGATAACCCTATTGCTGAGATTTTGAATTAATTTTAGACACCAGAAGCTAGCAAATCGGCTAAATATTCACGGAGGTATGAGCTTTCGAAAATCACGTTTGTGTGAAAGCTGAAACCAGACGCCCCTAAAATGCATATTTCGTGAAAGTAGAATCTCGCTTATTCAAAGAAAATCAAATGGAATTTCAAAAGCACTTTCGATAAACTAGCTTTCTATAACATTGAATCAAGGTTATGGATGGTTGGAGGAATCCTGTTCAGCACAATTTGGAATTGCCCCGTCTTTCATTGATTAAATTTTCATTCCATGTGTTTAGATACTTGCATTCTTAAGTAAATTT
>REGL01001133.1:45810-56550 GCA_004194395.1 Aurelia aurita complex sp. Pacific | reverse complement strand
CCCCGCACCCCCTAGCTTCGCTCACCTTCGATCTCATCATGGGACCTCATTAAAATATCCGGCTAGATCCGCCCCTGAATATATACTGAACTTTGAAGCTTCTGCTGGTCCCGATGCCCTCTTTTTCACAAACCATATACTTCAGATTTCTGAATCTGAGAGAACTTGACATCCCTTCGATAATTCCATTACGGAGTGACGTTTTAGATTCGTTGCGGAAATTTTTGGAAATTCGAAGTTCGTCGTTCGGTCGCCGGTAGGACGTCATTTTCTAACTGTGGTACCCTACTTGTGTTATTTCAACAGACTCATTTATCTTTATGTCAACCTAAAAAGGGGCGTTGGCCGCATTTACAGCCAAAGTAGAGGGCGTGGTCCAAGAAAATTTTTCTGGGGCTCCGCCCCAGACCCCTTTCTCTTTCGCCCCCCCAATAAAAAATCCTGGCGGCGCCACTGCTAAAACCCCGGAGGAGATTACAAATAATTGCCTCACTCATATACATTTCATCCCCCTCCAGAGTTAAGAATCGAAACTTTAGAAGTGTTGTAGATGATTTAGATATTTGTTCGATCAGTTTTTAGCTCTTTTGGGAAACAAAATGTGTTTTGCATATTGCTGTGGATATGGTAATGCGGAGGTTCTTTATAATTTGATCAAAGGATTTAGGCCACCTCTTCGAATTTTAATATAAAGGACCTTTTTGTAAATTCAAATTTACCTATATTTCCCCAGAAAAATAGAACGTTAGCATAAAGATAGTGCAGCCTTTCCGCTGTCAACCAAAATTTATTTCATCAGAATTTATTGCGATTTTCAAACAGTTACAATTATTTTTGGCACACCCTGTGTTACGATGACCTCAACTTTTTTTTATTGATTTAACACTAACAGATCATTTCGGTCGTCATCTCAGTCTCGGTTGTATTTTTTTTCACCCAGTTCGCTTAGCTTTCTTTCGGACTGCACGGTTCGGCCTTCGAGGGCTCCGGTGGTGGATTTTGCGCTGCTGTATGGGATGTAACTCTGTAAAGAAACAAGGACAGATTTTGTAACACTATAGCATGAGTTGCTTTTGTTGACACCTGAATTCAAAGCGATTAGCGATCGCAGACAAAGGGAATTCTCTCAACCAGTAATTCAAAACAAACAAAGCCGCAAAAGTTTCCCTGAAACCCAGGTAGCTAGCTCGCTCGTTGTACATTCCAGATATTATTTTTAAGAGCAAACATGAGCATATATCGAAAGAAGAAGGATATATCTACACATCTACCTGGAGCATTTTATTTATTTGGTTCAGGGGGTGGGCAGTAAGTGTTTTTATTACACCCAAAAAAATAGGAGAATTGAATCGCCTCCCAATCGGCTTTTGAACCAAACAAGTTGAATGCCCGCGGTAGATGTGTAGATATATCCTTCTTCTTTCGATACATGATCATGTTTGCTCTTAAAAATAATTTCTGGAATGCACAACGAGCGAGCTAGCTACCTGCGTTTCACATAAACTTTTGCCGCTTTGTTTGTTTTGAATTGCTGGTTGATGGAGTTTCCTGTCTGTGATCGCTAATCGCTTTGAATTACGGTCTCAATCAAAAGCAACTGATGCTATTGACTTACAAATTTGTCCTTGTTCTGTAAAGAACGTTGTGTGGCTCTGCCACGTTATGTTTTGTAGGTATAGATCATTTCATCTACAATGACATTCATTCGTTTCTACTTTGACGGATACAATTCATATACGTCAGCCAGTCATGTACGTATGTACTTTAGTCCATTTCCATTCTACTCTCGCGTTCGTCGCCTCTGGCTGAAGCAGTTTTTTATTTTGGCTATGTCTAGAATACGCAATATGGACGAGGCCGTGGAATAAACGGATGGTTTAGAAACACTACATATCTGGATATGTAAAACGCACTATTCATACAAAAACGTAATTGATTCGTCTTGATTCGTCTAAGAAACAGTTTCCAATATACTCACTTTCAAACCAATTTGGAACGAATTTAGAGCCATTCCATATTGTTAAGTTCGGGTACCAAGCTAGGCAAATCTATTATTTACATGAAGATTGCATTTACGTCGTTACGGATCCTGGTAGATGATATTTCTAAACTATTCCAATTTTCTATTCCATTATTCCATTCCATAATTCTATATTCCATATTTCAGACATAGACTTAAGATTTTTAACGTCAAAGTCCTGGGCAAAGCTTGGTTTTCAATGAATAATAGAATCATTGATGGTGAAGGCTGTATTGTGTGGACGTTGACGTTGGTAATTTGCTTGGAATAAGGCGAAATGTTAATCCAGATTGTTGAAGTCCTTGCCAAAAACCGTCAATAGCAAATAGAATTATTGTCGATGCTAATAGATTAGGTGAAATTGAAAGATGAAATTTTAATCCAAGCTTAATGGAGAGTTGCAGGACATTTTCTGACGACATCTAAGCTTACACCCATTTTTGTAAGTAGGCTCAATGTTTCGAAAGTTAAGAAACAGTGCTAACTGGATTAAAAAAGATAAGATACTTTAGTAATTTGCAGCTTAATTTTCCAACTTCATTCAAATATGTTTTTGACACTGTACAGTACTGGCACTTTTTTGACATCGTTTTGAATTCGATTTTGTTCATACCCGGAAAGCTCTATTTAGCCCCCTCTCTCTATTAAGCCCCCTTTCTAATAAGCCCCTCCCTTCTAACCCAAAAATTTGAATNTCAATGTTTCGAAAGTTAAGAAACAGTGCTAACTGGATTAAAAAAGATAAGATACTTTAGTAATTTGCAGCTTAATTTTCCAACTTCATTCAAATATGTTTTTGACACTGTACAGTACTGGCACTTTTTTGACATCGTTTTGAATTCGATTTTGTTCATACCCGGAAAGCTCTATTTAGCCCCCTCTCTCTATTAAGCCCCCTTTCTAATAAGCCCCTCCCTTCTAACCCAAAAATTTGAATAAGGCCCCACCCTCCATTAAGCCCCCCCCCCGCTTATATCAAATGCCAGAGGTTACCAAAGTGTTCCCATTTATTAAGCTAAGCAAGCAAGGCACAGGGGCCGTAGGTTCCAAATCTTTAAAAAGGTTGGTACAAAGTTCAATGACTTATTTCTTTGAGCTGAATGACTTCAAAAAATGTTTAGCTATTTAACTATAATTCTAGCGTTGGACTTTTCTGAAGTCTTCAATATTTTCAGAATTAGAGTGTTTTATTCTTTTTCAAGAATTCAAGAGCAATTTTCAAAAAAAGTTAAAACCATCGTAATTTCTAAACTGTTAGACGCAACATGAAATAATGTTGACGAAAACCATAGTTTATGGATGTCTACAACTACAACATGGTATCAAGCAAAAGTCACTCTTCTGTTTTGTGATTTAGAAATTTGATGAAGTCACATCGTCAAATGAATTGAAATGTAAGATATGCTGTAATTTCAAAAATAGTCAAAATTTCTGAAAAGTCCAACGGTAGAAATAAAAATAAGTAACTAAAATTTCTTTCAAGCTATTTAATCAGAAGAATTAGGTCATATAATTTACACCCACCTATTTACGCCGATTTAAAGATTTGGAACCTATGCTAGCAAGTAATGCACCCACTACGCAAAGTAGAACTATTTCAGACTGTGGCAAACAATCAAAAATTCTTTATGTTGGTTTTTACTGTAGACAGTACCGAGGGAGGAAATTGGTAGTTCAAGGTGACCTACCCGTTGCAAAATGTTGTAAATCATTAAACCGCCCTTAGCAGTAGTAGATTTTAGCGTAAGAGGAAGTAAATTGCAAAATTCAAGACCCTAAAGTNGCTATTTAATCAGAAGAATTAGGTCATATAATTTACACCCACCTAGTTACGCCGATTTAAAGATTTGGAACCTATGCTAGCAAGTAATGCACCCACTACGCAAAGTAGAACTATTTCAGACTGTGGCAAACAATCAAAAATTCTTTATGTTGGTTTTTACTGTAGACAGTACCGAGGGAGGAAATTGGTAGTTCAAGGTGACCTACCCGTTGCAAAATGTTGTAAATCATTAAACCGCCCTTAGCAGTAGTAGATTTTAGCGTAAGAGGAAGTAAATTGCAAAATTCAAGACCCTAAAGTTTGCAACGGTTACGTCACCTTGAACTACCAAGTCCCCCCCCCCCTGAGAGACAGTATCAGTTTAGGGGCACCCCCTGTTCTTTTATCATGTCATTTGAACTTTGTTCTAGCTCATGTCAAAATGACCTTGATACACTGCTTGCAAGGAACTTGAGATTTTGTTATTTGTTACATTTGATCCTTGTCGGCGCAAGTCATCTCACACAAAAAATATACTATCTGCATGGCAGGATGACTATGAAATGATATTCATCAAGGTCAAATATGATCCATTTATTTCATTAACAACTATCCATGAAAGTTAATTCGCGAATTAATTAATCTACTGTTTAACATTCATAAAAAATCGAATACACGTATTTTTCTATATAAGAAACTGCCCATAAGAAACTCAACTCTCAGATCGCCAAAAAATTAAGAAACTCCAGTACTGGAAAGATATAAGTTAAGAAACTATTTACTTTGATAAAGGAAAATCTTGATATGTTTCTACTTTACTTTCACTTGTTTCTAGTATCATATTACTCGTAAGGTACTTGAGTAATGTCTAAACATTTAAAAGGCTTAAAAAACCTTGTTTTGAAAGGTTTACGAGAGCACAGGTAGTGAACATGAAGATTGTTATGGAACCTCTAAGAAACTCTGAGTACTCAAAATCTGATTATTTTAAGAAACTTTCAGTACTGGCCCAAATTCTTAGTTTCTTATGAAAAAAATACGTGTATGCGAAAACCTTTCCGAAACGAAATTTCAGTCGAAAATTTGCCCACTGTAACGTTTGCATTAGCCCATTTTTTAATCACAATTCTCTGTAAAGTATAGTTTATGCACAGATGTAGGAACCAGGGTTCCTCGACGTTTTATGACAGTGCTCTAGCCTCATAGTGCACTTTTCTCGATCTTTCTGTTGGTTTAGGTTACAGTAACCCTTCAGACGAAAAGTCTTCGATTTTTCGTTTTCGTCGTAATCTCATGATCCCATGATATAAGTATTTGAGTACCGTTTAAACCAACTCGTTTCCTGAAATAGCCGCGATTACTTGGAAATTTGAGTATATTAAAGGGAGAAATCCTTTTTCTCAAAAATTGCGGGAATATACATTATACTAGAGGATTGCAGCTATGTTCAAAACATCCCTGGACTGGGCAAGTCCATAACATCCCATGCTGTTTTGTTATTGACATAATGCTTTACCAAGACCGCGCTTAAGCCTTATTGCTTGACCTTTCATGCATAATCGTTTTTCCCACAATTTTTGCTTCATTTTGATGAAAGTCTGTTCTCAAAACAGAATTCCGGAGTACTGGTGGGTAACAAAAATCTTTGTGTCCCCAACAGGCCAATCGAATCGCTTGAAACTTGGCACACAGGGTCACAAAGCATACAACTACGAAAAGGTATCAGCGATTTGTGATAGATCAACTGGTCCGATTTTTACGAAGGTCTGAAAGTTAAAAAAAACATTGAAGACATTTACATTAATTTGAAATGATCTTATTTCAAGACAGTACGTTTTATCAAAAATTCGTGACAGGGTTTTGCAGTTCAGGACCTTAAGTCTTTGGTAAATAGATAGTGGTGAGCATAAACTAAAAAATAAACGTTAGAACGATCGTGTGTTGAGTTAACAACATAACATTACATAACATAACATTGCATTAACAACATAACAATGAAAGTTGAAACCCGCCCCAGGTTGAAAAATCTCATGTAAACGCAAGCCAAATTCGCACCATTCAGCAAAACTCAACCCCCGGTGAAACTCCACCCAGGTTGACTTTTCTCGTGTAAAGGGCTCTAAGAATACCCGATATTGGTAGCACGTGTTTCACAAACAGGGCCATTTGGTAGCTATTTGGTAGCCATTCGGTAAGACCTTCAAACCAACTGGGTCCCTAAGGCCATTATGGGAGTACCCCCCTCCCCTCCGGGCTGTATCCCCTCGAAGAAGTACATCTTCCACCGTCTTTTTAGAAAAAGCTCACTAAGATGCAGTTGTTCAGTATCTTACATCACTAGATCAGTTTTGGGGTTGTCGTGTCTGATGCACTGATGACTGACATTATTTACCATAATTTTGTTGTCTTTGGTGGTTTCTAGTAAAATCTGTTCGTGATCTGCAAAAATAGAACCCCTGAACTTCGAGTATTAAAACAAAATGAAGACCATGGAGGAAGAACTTCTCTTCTCTGAAAACTTTTCCGTCTGAAATTAAAAAAGTCTGCGAGTTTTTCCTCAAAAGCATTTTAGCCTAAACGTTTTCAAAGGGGCCCTTGCAACCGGCATGCTTGGTCGACGACACATCCTTTTGTCGATTCTTGCTGTCGCCATTTTCATGGTCTGAGAAATGACTGCCAACAAAGAGATGACACGTGCAAAGCATGCTGGTTGCAAAGGCCTCTTTAACTTTGGTGCCATAAATCTGCCGTTATTCTTGTCCAAACATTTCGTTGCAAAGATTGCACGCACTGCAGCTGCCATCACCTTTCTGCCACAGACCCAATAGAAATGACAGGGCCTCGTCAACGGGAACCAAACTTCACTTCAGCTTATCCTTTCCTGATCTTTTCCTGTTGCTTCGTCGCCTTCTTTACTGAATATTTCCTCAACAGTCAAAACAGGGGTAGGGGGCACCCTCAAATACCTACAACGCCCCTCTTTCGTTCCGTAATACCAGCTTTTTCCATCTTTACGAGTGAATGGATCCATAAAAAAATTCGCTGTAAATAGCAGTTGCTCGTTGCCTGTCACTTTTATCTTTGGCAAATGTTCTGATTTTGTTCGTCGTTTCGAGATTTCAGCGTCGAATAATTGCTTAGACATTCTCAAACTTTGTGGCGCTTTGGCGGGCTGCGTTTTCTTCATAAAGTCATTAACTTTGTTGCTGATACCTGGTAGAGTAGGAACATTTACTTCTCTAGACGTTTGATCAGTTACTGTTAACAAGTCCATGTCTGTGATGCTTATTTCAACGCCTTCGGCTGCAGTTTTCTTATGGGCTCGTGAGCTGTTGTTCCTGGTACTAGACTTTCTGCCACATAGTCTGTAAACGCCGTCTGGCCTTTCGAGTTGTGTAAGGTTTGGGTCCTCGCCATCCTTCCCTTCTTCTACGACAGCTAACTTCAAGTCATTACTACAAGCTCCTTGATCACTGACAATGTGGTTTTTCTTTTCAACCAGGTTATTTTCAAGCACCTTTTCCAGTCCGTGATTCCCCTGCATTTCTCCTTCAGAGGTAAATTCTGTCACGCCCCTTGATCCACTCCTCAATTCAGCAACACAGCCCATCGTGGAACTTCTTCTCTTCCTTTCCGTCCGGACAATATTTGGCAATTTCGGCCCTTGATAACTAGATTTTCGATTTTTCTTCGCAGTTTTTGTGGTCAGCACAGAACTGGAACGATCTCGTTTCTCATTTTGCGCACTGTCATCGTTGCTACCCTTCGTAAACCCTTTAAATTTGCGTGCAGCCTTTGCTGTACTGGCAAATGTAGACCAAATATCGACGGCACCTTGGTCAACACGCATGTCTTGTGACACTTTTCGACTTGGGTTTCTTAAAGCTGCCTGTTGTATTTCAAGGACTTTCTGTTCTTTTATTGGTAACTCTGGCTCTTTCTCTTCTTGCCCATTCTCCGAGTTTACAGAAAATTCTGGCCCCGATTCTTCCATTTTTTTGCGTAGGATTTTGCCTCAATTGATCTCTGAATTTCACAATCTCACACTTGTAGGCCGCGCTGTACAATCCTTGTTTCAAAACCTATCTTTTGTGACTTTTGTGGTATACGGTCTGGTGCAGATTTCTTTATCACTTAACAGGAATACGCTATCAATGGCTCAAAGCTATTGATCCTCTCTTCGTTAGAAGTTTCCAGGTAAAAGTACATACCATCAGCACGAATTACACCCTACTCTGCCACAATATTCTCTTCATAAAGATTCTTCCTGACTTTCTCCGCAACAAATAAACACCATTGACTGCAAGCTGCTCGAAAATATTCAGCTTAGCTCTTTGAACCAGAAATTAAAGAGATATCTAACGATTCGTGACAACTTTAACACATGTTTCCGCATTGTATCGCCGTGAGGTCGTAAGATCTTGTGAAAGTTGTAAACAAAAGGATTGTGTCTTTGCGGCCGTCACCTCCGCAGCGGTTAAGTGGGCGATTAACCGCAGCCTCTTTCGTCACCTCATTGGTGGTCGCCCCAAAAGCATAGATAGAAACGATGGAAGATCTCTAGATCTTTATGGCCAAAATAAATGAATAAATCGTGGATCGTGTTCTGTTGACCAGTTTTGGAGAGAGATATCTGAGAACATTAAGAGCGTTTCTAACTGTTGTTTCCAAAGTATTTTAGCCCCTAATGGCCCACACCCCTTAAAGGTCACAGTGGGTATATTGTAGCAAGGAAGTTATTTGCTATAAATGTTAAAAAGGCGGATATCACATTAGCAAAGCCAAATGCTTTATTGTCTCAATCCTGTTATAAGAAGGCGGATATATGTTTACACTATTTGCAAAAAATATACAGATGTTTGATAAAGCGCATCTTTTATTGGAACTTCCGCTCTGAACTTTGTTATTGGGTTTCTTAATTTTGGGCCTAATTCTTGTGGTAAACATTTTTATAGAGTTTCTTGGTGTTTGATCAAGTAAATTCCACAATTCACCGAAAGTTTATAGGGGTATACCCCATTTTGGACCAAGAATGTTTTGAAAGAACAATTAGACTTCTATTTGATACGCTGTACTGTACTTTGTAACTCGTAACGAACATTGAAAACCTGTGTTCGCTTTCAGTGCCATCTATGCCAATTTGTTTGTTTCTCGCATAAAAGCTTCTTGTAGTATACAGAATGTTTTACCTCGCAGCCAGGAAGCAGATGAGGTATGGAATTGCATAAAGGACAAGGAAGTAATCAGCACAGCATACCTCATCTGATATGATCTGATAAAGAATTCGAAATGCGGGATATTGTACCAGAATAAAATTCTTTTTGAAAACTTTTCAATGTAGGGAATTCAGCCTTTGTCCTGTGGTAATGTAGTTATGCTTTTGTCTGACGAAATAAGAAGAAGTTCTAAGAAAAAGATGTCTTAATCCAGCGCTCCAAATGATAACCGATTCTAGAAACAACTGGTGAAAATTGTACTCAAAAACATGAAAATTTGACCGAAAAACGATCCGATCTTACAAAATAACGAAATGCTCTTAGAAAATTGCCTTACTTTGATACCCTGCGCTTGAAAAAATAGGTTTAAACGAGACCCTGAAAAACGGCACATCCCCGTCGGACAAGCATGCAAAGTACCCCCCCCCCCCGGCTTGGATAATGATGAGACTGCTGCAGGCAGACAATTTCAGAGGTCTGGGGCGAGCAGGACAAAGCCCGCGAACGCGAAATGACGACAGCAAATTTGACAGCCACGCACGTGCGACCTTTTTTGCTTTGTTATTTCGAGCTGAAACCTTTCTGAAGTTATTTGCAAGGAACAAGGAAGATAAAAGCGAATAATTCGTAGAAACCGAGGCAGAAACTGCCCACTCTTCAAGAGGAACAGTTTCTAGAAAAGATCAAGTTCAATTGCTGCCATCCGATGCTAGAAGCTTTCATTTTAGCTCCAAGGAAATGCCTGAGATATCGTAGGCCCTATATTCTATGGAGGAGGCAGAGAAACAATGTGAAGCCTTTCTAAAGTTGCTTTCAAGGAGGCGAAGAAAAGATGATTCAAGCAAACTACTTAGTTGCTTTTCTGAGAACAAGTGTACAGTTAGAGGTAAGTTTCATCAGTTGCAACAGTTTGCTTTTCAGTTAGTTTCATCAAGGAATGCTTAGAACGTTATCTAGGCCCTGTGTATTATGGAATCACACAACAGAAAACTTCTGGAGGTCTGTACACCCCGGTCAGTAACTCTCGGTCTGTAGAGCAGAAATCATTTTTCTGATGATAAAAAGGATCAATGGTTCTCAATGGCAGAATTGGCGCCAGAAATCTTCCGACATAGGGGCTGCAACTTCCGACAGGGGGGTTAGAATGACTAAACAAGGCAGTTTTCATGCGTCATTTTGCCAAATTCCCTCCGAAAATAGCCCAAAATTTCCTCAGATGGGGGCCTAGATCGAGGGGTGTATCACGTATTTTTGCCAAAGTGTACAAGATTTTTACAGAGTGATACGCCCCTTGGGCTAGTAACCTCGCCCAAACCGTGGGAATAGCTCTCCATAGACTTGCCCCAAGTCTATTTCGAAACAATATAAACATAACATGTGGGTGTTCTGGTCGTTTTTGAGCGGAATCCTAACCCTCATTATTGAAATGAAAAGAAAAGTCTGCAATTTGGAGAACCTTTTTTTTAGTTTTATTGATGGCAAATGTTTCTTCCCACGAGGCACTTCTTCAATGAATTGATACAGGTTTAACTTCAGAAAGCTTCAGAATATTCAGGAATGTCAACAAACCATTTTTTCTATCTTTATCCACTAACTTTTGTACATTCTAATCCAATAATGTCGTAAATAAAGACAATTCATAGCTGTACATAGACAGACACAATAATATAACATGAAAAACACAACCTTGAGTATACTTTGTAATGTAAATTCTGGTAACAACAACAGAAACACTGTAACTA
>REGL01001133.1:18508-30348 GCA_004194395.1 Aurelia aurita complex sp. Pacific | reverse complement strand
ACACTGGCCATTCAAGGCTACAATGAACGGCAATGCACGGTAATCATTGCTTGTCAAAATACCTGAGGAATAAAACTCACCAGGACTGCCGGTTTAGCTCCTTGCTCCACCTTCGGGGTAACTGGAACGCCGGCTTGCACATTTTGGGGAGCGGTCCCTGATTGTGAAGTCCTCCTGGTAGTAAACGGCAACCGAACTTTGATTGCTTGGTTTATACTTTGTCGTGTGGGGCGCGCAGGAGAGGCTGCAATGGAAGGCGAACCAGAAGGAATAGAACCCCCTGTAGCTGGCGAGCCATTCAAGGCTACTGTCGGTCGATTCGCAGAAGCAGCCCTGGTTGGTGTTCTTGTAGCAGGTGAAGCAGACGCGGGTTGTGAGGCCTTTGGTGTCGATGAGGTAGAAGCAGCAGCTGGACGAGGAGCACTGGGGGTAGATAGAGCCACCGGTGTCTTTGATGCAGAAGAGGCAGCAGAACGAGTAGATGAAGCCCCAGATAGCCTTGATGAAGATCGTAAGGAGGGACCAGGTGTAGATGAATTTGATGGAGTCCTTGTAGGAGTCTGCAAATGAAAACAACAACAGAGATTAGCTTCTGAATATTTAGCTATCAAAGCCCGAATTCGAAAAATTGATATATCTGACATAAATTATTTTCATACGAATGAAAAAAAGCGTGACTACATTGTTGGGGACACGAACAGACTAAGTAGGTTGTTGGCCTAAAGGAATCCCCCAAAAAGGGCTCCAGATCGCATGTGCAGTAACGATTTACTTCATTGATGTAATATGCAAATTAGCTTGACCAATGAGAACAAGAGAAGAAACAAAAGCAACGATGTGCCCCAATGTTGATGCGCTCACAACAAAGCTTAAACATCCCAACAGTACGGTACTCATCAAAGAGTTAAGGTAATAGCTATTCCACAAAAGAGTCTGGATCGAGCGATAATTCTATACATTTTTATACGAGAGGTTCAATCGAGTGCCGTTAGGGCTTCTATCACTATTGTGCACATCGAATGTTCTACAAAATGCAACGAAATATCGTTCGATCCTGATTCTCTGTTAGAATAGCTTAAGGCTCATTACCGAATCTTTAAATACGAAAGAAATAAGGTGACAAATTTTGCAAAATAAAGGAGGTTGCTTATGGAATGAACTTCCTTCAACTCCAAGAACACGGCATAGTCGAAATTCCTCTGTAAGTCTTTTGAGCAGAGAATGATATCAAGTTCACGCAAAACTGTAATTCGTAGCTCTGAAATTCCAGTCTTCTTTGAAATCAATGGCTTGGCATGAACTTAGGGCTTTTTGCTGTAAATCTGCCGTGGAAATTTATTGATATCCTTAATAGTTTCAAAATGGCGGCATTTGTTAAATTTGAGGCTATGGCGTCATCAAATTTCTAAATCCTAAACCAAAAAAGCTACAGACTTCTGCTTGCCACCATATTGTAGACCTTCACAAACTATGGTTTTCTTTAAGGCTATATCACTGTCCCTCTATTGGTTTAGGATTTACGATTATTCAAATTTTTTCAAAATTTTCCATGAATTTTTTCAAAAATAATTAAATTGCCGCCAGTTTGAAAAGAATCAAGATATCACAAAACTTCCACGGCAGATTTACAGCAAAGTACCATAAGTTCCTTTCAAGCTATTCAATCAAAGAAAAATGTCATACAATTTTACACCCACCTTTTTAAAGATTTGAAAGATTTGAGAACTATGCTTAGCTCTGAGATCTATCAGTTATCATTATTGGGTCTTTGGTTATCGTTTTTGGTATTCATGACCCTAAAGGATTATCCTATATTACTCAACTGAGGGTTGGCCTAAGCACACTGAACTTTCACAAATTCAAGCACAATTTTAGGGATACAATAAATCCAATGTGCCCCACAAATGACGGTGTTGAGGATACTGAACCCTTTTTGTTGCGTTGCCCTTCTTTTGATGAGGAACGACGTGATCTTCTCGCTGGAGTCCTTTCACTACTGAGACCATTTGGGTACATTAATCCTTCAAATAAGGTTCTTACGGAGCTCTTACTGTATGGTGATAAAGAACTTTCCAATGAAGTTAATAGAAATATATTACAATTAACTTTGCAGTATATCCATAAAACTGGTCGATTTGATTAAGATAATTCCAAACTTCATTACATGCCACCACCTTTCCCCGTTTAGTAGTAATTTACGAGTAGATTTTATGTAGTTGTTCTTTTTGTTCATGTCATTTATTTTCTTGTCTTATATTTTAACTAGTTTCTTCTTTTTTTATATTATATATCTATATGTTAATGGCCTCAGGGTAGACATTGCTTTTTTACTCCTTGGGGTGTCGTTGTAGTAGTATTGTAGGGTAATTATGTAAGTAGTGTAGGGTAGCTCATATTGTAAAGTAGTTCTGTAAGTAGTGTAGTGTAGCTCGTAAATATATTGTAACTTTTTATTGGAATATATAAAAAAAAAAATTGTGGGTCTCAGTAATTATGTGTAATCACTATAAGCATATCAAATACATCCACAATAAAAACATCAGCATATCACTAAATAAGGTTGTACGGCCTTCCTTTATGAAACCATAGTACTCAACATGGTTCCACCTAAACAGGCCAATTCATATCTGCTGCTATCTTCCTGCTGCACACAATATTTCTGTGGCAGCAAGCATGAATGTATATCTGATTTGCTTATTCAAACCTTTTACTTGAACATCATTGACCCAGATATCAGCTGAAAAATATGTTATGTACCGCGTGGATTTATAATGAATTGCCACTCGATGTGAGGAAGATTGATTCCAGGATTGTTTTCACTTCATTTTTAAAAGAACATTTCGCGTGAAGAAATTATTGTTACGTATCTTTCCTTTTATAAAACAAACACGTAATGTAGTTATAAGTTCTTTTCCTTTTATAACAGGACCCTTAAGATAACAGCACAATCATTTTGCTGATAGGTTATCCTGTATAAATATTCGTATTATTATTATGACCAAACAGAACTTCACGTGATTAAAAATTAATTATGCGGAGTCTACTTGAGATATTGGTAGGATGAATCAAAGTTTGGTTGATGGACGAAAGACTGAATAGTTTTTTATGATTTTCTACTATTTTTCTGAGCATTGCAACTAGAGCAAAAATTCGATTCATGAAAATTCTTTCATTATAATCCGTTCCTGTTGCTCTATCTTCTTAAAAACTCTCAAAACAAAAACTGAATGTACCTGATTATCTGATTTCGAATTGCTTCTCTCTAGTTCCATCTTCAGCCTATGAAAAAAGAAGAAATATATAATTAAACCAAGGCCGTAAAATAAATAGCTAATATCAAATTCCAGATAAATAAAGTAACAGGTGAGTTCCTTGATATAATCTATTTCCTGGTTAGCAAAATTCATATAATTAAGAAAGAATGCGAACGATAATGGCTTAAATTCTCATATTATCTATTGCAATTTCGAAAGTGCTGTTCTTACAGTTTTGTAAGAATTGTAAAGTTTGGTGACTAAATTCTAAATTCAGAAGTATAGAGTTGTAAATCATTTACAATGACATGCAAGAGGTTGCATCTCAAGACATCTCCTCAACGAACCCAAACCACAGGGAGCCCAGGAATGATTAGTAAAATTCTTTCTTATAGATCTGAAAAAGCGCTGCGTAGGAAACTGCGAATGAAATAAAGTTCCTTCGCAGCTCGAAGCCTTCGCATTTCATTCGCAGTTTCCTACGCAGCGCTTTTTCAGATCTATAAGAAAGAATTTACTAATTATTCCTGGGCTCCCTGTGCCCAAAAAGCAAGAACTGTGCGAGTGCAATGGATTTTAATTTCCAATCTCTCCTAATCTGAGTGTCCTCACCTTTTAATTTCTTCCTCGTGTGACTTTGCTTTTTCTTCATTTTGCGTTCTTTTTCTTTTCTAAAGTATAACAGATTTTATGAGAATATTTACGGGCAAATGTGAATTTCAAGTTGCAGTAAAAACCTGCAGATTAGAACAATCTTCGAGTAAGAACTTACATCCTGAAATCTTCAATATTTACTCCTTTATTTAAGAACCTTTTCACCCTGGCTTCAAAAATCAAAGGTTCTTATTTTGAAGACAAAACTGCATTGATCTGTTTCTGTGTCAGTCCATGTAAAAATGCATTGATCTTGGGACTGATGAGCTGTGTCAGTCCCAAAGCATTACTTTCATCATTGTGTAATATTGTGTAACATAGAAAAAATAAATATGCTCTTCAATCATCTAGCAGGCCTAAACAAGGCTGATACACAATGTTAGTGTTCCAATAAACAATGTTAGTGTTTCAAATCTATCACAGTATTTTGGATTTAAACAAAGCATCATTGGAAAACACTTTCTTGATCAAATTTAAGACTTTAAGTTAAGAGCTTTCAGCGGGATTTCATGAATGTTATCCTTTACATAAGAACCAAAACAGCTTGGTTTGAAAAAATTTGTCGGTTCTTATATGGTTATAAGTTTTTTTATAGAAGCATATAAGTTTTAGGCATTAGCATATACGTTTTAGACATAGGCATATAAGTTATAAGTAAAGCATACGAATCTCTTAAGTTTTTATTGTCTCGATCCTTCCTAATCATAGAAGGAATGGGTCTCTTTCCAAAATTTAATTTCTTTGGATAAAAAAATGTAAAGCTACGAACATAAGAATGTTGGAGTTAAAAAGTAAAAATCATTTCACGAAATGTGTCTATATCTCTGAACATAGATAATTTTTATCCCGATTACAGTCAAAGCAGAAGTAGCGCGTTACTTTCAATATTCAAATTAGAACATATCTTAATAGAACTTGTTTTCACAGCACGAAAAAAATTTTAAATATTGAATATTCGTTGTGGTTTTAAGGGGAAAGAAATTACGATATGCTCCACCCAATGGAAGCAATACTCAAACAAAACGGAAGCAAATAACAGAAGCAATGTTTGATCCAATAGACCTTTTAGCTATCCTATTTTAGCTATTCTACAAGACAGTTAGGATCGAACGACATTTTATACATTTTGTAGAATTCTCGAATGTAAACAATAAAGATAGAAGCAGTGACGCTACGCGATCGAGCCTTTCGTATCAAAATGTACAGGGTGTCCCAAAAATATATTGCCCCGTTTGTCTGAAGATTGTGACAAAACGTCGAAAGATTCTCGCCAAACTTTTGCATGATAGTGCTCTTCAGATGTTCAATTAAAGTTTGCGACCATCCCCATAAAAATCCGTTAAAAAATGATGGAGCTATTACCTTCAGGAGACCAAATTTGCCCGATCACTGAAACCAGCGGTCGGCCATTTTGTCTTACTATTTTGCAACGATAAATCGCTTTCTGGAATGAAAATGAAACAGCATCCTCCAATGTCATAGCTCTCGTGACAATTTCGATAATCCTCGGAGAGTTCCACTATTTCTGACCTCACATAAATTATTTCTTACCTCACGTGAAGATACTTATCACTGCAAAACATTAAGGCAAAATGGCCGACTGCTGGTTTCAGTCGTCAGGCAAATTTGGCCTTTTGAAGGTCGTAGCTCAATCACTTTTCAACGGATTTTTACGGGGATGCTGGCAAACTTTAATTGAACATCTGAAGAGCAACATCATGCGAAAGTTTGGCGAGAATCTTTTGCCGTTTTGTCGCAATCTCAAGACAAATGAGGCACAATTTTTTGGGACACCCTGTATAACAATATTGTTCGATCCAAACTCTTTTGTAGAATAGCTGAATGGTCTATTATGAAAACCTAAATAATTTCGAATCTAAATGATACACTTCTTGGTCTTGACTGTAATGATTTAGGAAGACAAAAACACTGTACCTCTTCTTCGAGCTCTTTCTCTTTCTTTTCCACCTAAACGAATAAAATAGATGATAAAGTAGAATGGATCTTCAATCAAGGGTGAATATTCTTCCAAATATTTTCGATTTTTACTCGGGAGGTCAAAAATTGATCTTAAAAGAGCNTGAGGCACAATTTTTTGGGACACCCGGTATAACAATATTGTTCGATCCAAACTCTTTTGTAGAATAGCTGAATGGTCTATTATGAAAACCTAAATAATTTCGAATCTAAATGATACACTTCTTGGTCTTGACTGTAATGATTTAGGAAGACAAAAACACTGTACCTCTTCTTCGAGCTCTTTCTCTTTCTTTTCCACCTAAACGAATAAAATAGATGATAAAGTAGAATGGATCTTCAATCAAGGGTGAATATTCTTCCAAATATTTTCGATTTTTACTCGGGAGGTCAAAAATTGATCTTAAAAGAGCCAAAGGCAAAAGAAGGTTGTATGAAACAATTAGAGCCAAAGAGACACATGGTTTCCAGTCACAGACAAACAAAGATTAGCCAACGATATCGTGGGTGGGAAGATTTCATATACTTGTAGCAGTCTAAAAAGATTCTGCCATGCCCCATAGGAAAGTAGATTTGTAGGTTGACAAAGAATTCCCATAGGAAGGAATCATGATTTCACAGTAAAGTAAAAACCCGCACATAAGAACCTTCATCTATTAAGAACATACAGTCTGAAATAATATATTTTGTACCCAATGAATAAGAACCATTTCAGGCTGATATCTTAACTAGGTTCTTAATAAAGCGTTTCATCCATTCATTCATTCATTCATTCATTCATTCATTCATTCATTCATTCATTCATTCATTCATTCAATGATTGATTGTGAAATCAATGCAATCTGTTTACCAATCAACCTCTTTTGTGAACTCCAAAACATTACTTACAGAACTGTGATAGGGAGGGCCTGCAGGGGTAAACTGGGTAAGCTTGGGTTGAAGTGGATAGGGCCAGGAATGCAAATAAATTTGGCTAAGACTTAGATTCACATATTTTCCTATGTTAAGAACCTACACCCTGATTTCTTGATGTGCCTCATTGCATTAGAACCTAAACAGGCTGAGTTCAAAATCTTAGGTTCTTATGTGCGGGTTTTTTACTGTAGTAGTAATACATGGTTCGTTTTTCCTTCGAATTTTATTTTCTTAAATGTTCCAGTCAAGTATCTTAATTGTGGTACCTTTCTCTCTCTCTGATGTTTTCATTCAGTCTCAGTCATACCTCCTCTCCCATTCTTCCCTCTTTTTCAGCTCTCGTTTTAATCTATGTCCTCAGCCTTTTCCTTTCTACATAATTCCACTTGACAATGTTTGTAATGCAAATAAAAAAATTTACTCGGGGTTTTCCCGACTCAAAAAGAAGAACATCTGTTCCTGCCTTCAACAGAATAAGCGTCAAATCTTTTTAAATACTCCTATAAATGGTTTAAAGGCAAATGACGGAGATATAAGGTAACTTAAGACAGAGGCCTGGGCAAGCTAAATATAGCTTATTGCATTCCATTGTATTGGATGATCTCGAGAGATTATCAAATCAATTGGACAAATGAAGGCATGTAGCCATCTTTTGCTCCGTTTTTAAACTAGACGCTATGTATCCTGATCGAAAAGGTTGGAAAGAAAGTTCACTGTATTTCTATCGTATTTCACTGTACTTCACTGTATCTCGGTCATTTTCGAAATTACAGCCCCTTTCGTTAAAACGTTAAAATTGAAGAGTGACATATTTCTGATTCCCACTATATTATAGACCTTGTAGTTTCCTGAAACTTCTACCATTTTTCCTCCACCTATTTCAAAGCTATGAAGCTTCTAAGTTTGTTCAAAGCATTGATAACGAAAATTTACACAATTCCCCACGAGGAAATGAAAAATACATACTATTTGTTGCAGTTCAGATGCTCGCTTTATGGTGGTTTCAGTCTGTTTTCGCTTCATATCTCGTTCTTTCCGCCTATAAAACAATGTAGATGCCATCTATAGTTTATCTTGTGTGTTTTAGTTTAGCTAGAATTAAATATTCAAAAGTAACCAACATGACATGCAAAAAAATGGGCTAGAAAACAGTAAGGGCAGATTTTATAATAACATAGCAGCAGTTGCATTTGATTGACACCCCAATTCAAAGCGATTAGCGACTACAGACAAAGGAAACTCTCTCAACCAGTAATTCAAAACAAACAAAGCCGTAAAAGTTGCTCCGAAATCAGTAGGGCAAACTCTCGCCTTGTGCACACGAAAGGTGGTTTTCAAGAGAACTTATGCGCTTATAACAAATAAAGAAGCGTGAATCGAAAGATCTGCCTGGCAGATATTGTATATTTGATTCAGGAGTTGCGTGGTAATTGTTTCATTTGAGCCCCAAATAAGCGAGAATGAAAATGCCTTCTGCTCGGCTCCTGAATCAAATAAACAAATTCTGCCAGGCGGAATTTTACATTTACCCTTCTTCTTTCGTTATATGCACATAACTTCTCTTGAAAACCACATTTCGCTTGCTCAAGGCGAGAGTTTGCCCTACCAGTTTCAGGGAACTTTAGCCGCTTTGTTTGTTATTAATCACATCACCGGTTGATAGAATTTCCTTTGTCTACAATCGCTAATCGCTTTCAACTGAGCTGTCAATTAAAGTAACTGATGCTATTGTGATACAAAATCTGTCTTTGTTCCAGAAAAAGTTTTTATTGTAAAAATCATTATACATACAATTGTTTTGTAACTTCCTTTGCGTATGGCTGGGCAGTCGCAGTATCATTCTCTTGTTCTAGTTGCTCTGGGATATCACATGATCTCCATTGTTCCAAGGGGTGGTCTTTGCAGTACCACTTATCAGGTAAAGCCTCCAAGTCTGTTGCATCTGGAAGTAACCTCCATTTCAGGCATTTTGGGTTATCACATTGAGCCCATTTCTGATCTGGCAACATCCTATCAATAAGAACATAAACCTATACAGCGATTCCCAAAAAAGCTGTGCTTTGTTTGTGTGGCTTCTGTGGAGGAGCAGTGATTTCAATTGTCCCACTTTTTACACAGTTGCATTGGATAGACTTCAACTTAGAGTTTGAGACCTTGTTTGAGTCAATCTGAGAAGTGGTTGCTGATTTATGGCAGAGGAAAGGTGAAAATTATGACTCAATCTTTAGCAGAATGCCTGAAATAGATACTGGGATTTTTTGCAATATTTTCATTTTCAGTTTTTAGAGCTAGAAGCTAGTTTCCTAAAGTTTTAGTTTTCGAAAGCACTGAAAACGATAAAAAAACATCGATCAAGTTTTCTAAAGAATCGACATGAATAGACAGAGAGAGAACTTGTTCGTGGTGATTTGCGACTTAGAAATCGACCAAATTGTAATCTGCTATAAGAGAGTTCGCACTAAACCCCCAAAACCTCCTGAAAACGTTTTTTCTTTGTTCATTCGTGTTGAATCTTTTAAAATTTGATCGACGTTTTTGATCGTTTTCAATGTTTTCGAAAACGAACATTTTAGGACACTCGCTTCTAGTTCTGAAAACTGAAAACGGAAAAATTTGCAAAAAGTCCTCCTACAATGTAATCCAGGCTTTCTGCTAAAGATTAAGTCATAAATCTTCAAAATCGGTCAAGTGTACGATTTATTGTGGCCTGCCAAACGTGCATAGTTTATTTTTGGCGCACCCGGTATATCCCAATATAGACTATCTGCTGTTTTAAACATGCAGACCAGCCTCAAGTAAAAGAAAAAATTAGTCCTGGTAATATTTTTGGCTGCTGCTAAATAAGCCCTTCCCCCTCCAATAAGCCACCACCCATCCTAAAATATTGTTTCCTCCCTACCGTGAAAACCAACGTATATTAGATTATACTTGGTACACTTATCTTCTGAAAAAACGATAGTTTCAAATATATTAAAAATATATTACAGGGTTTTTTTAGTATTTATGAATTGAAGATTGTAAATATATTAGTTAAGTTAGTTTTCTAACAGTAAAGTCCCGCCTTTAAGAAACCCATCTTTTGACCTCAGCCTATTGTTTCCCCTTAATTACTCTATTGTTTTCCCATTGTTCTCACACAAGAATGCAGGGTCTCAGTTTCTTAACAAGTAGTTTCCCAAGGGCGGGACTTTACTGTATTCTAATTTTGTAAATTTTTGTAGTAGAGGGCCCCTTGAAAATCAGCATTGCCGAAGGGCTTCCCTCCTTAAAAATTTGAAAATTAACATGGAAAAAAAATATCTCGGAAAGGTACGCACACTTCTGAATCCTCTGCAGCACCTTGTTGCTGACTGTTTTGTGATTTGCTTTTCACATTTCCCTTTTTCTCTTGCCTAAAAAGAGATAATAAAATGACATGTAACTAAAATTTAAAACAGATGAAAAACAAAACTCATATTTGATTATTGTTGAGGTGGAGGCAAAAAACATAACATTATCGAGTTGCCTCTACACCCAACATCACAAATATACTATTGCTTTACAATGGAAATAAACTTTTCACTACTAAGAAAAAACTAAAGCCAAATTTACACTTGAGGCGATCTTTCAATGCGCACGCGACAAAGTCAGATTAATCCAACTTCGTCGCATTGCTGCGCTTTATGGAATTCAAAGTGCTTCAAGGACAGCATAGGGCTCAAATCTTTCAAATATTGAAAAAAGTGGGTGTAAAATTCTATGAAATTTTTCTTTGAATTGAATTGCTTGAAAGTAATTTATGATACTTTGCTGTAAATCTACCGTGGAAATTTCTTGATATCTTGATTTTTTCCAAAATGGCGGCAATTTAATTCTTTTTGAAAAAACTCATGGAAAATTTTGAAAAAATTAAAATCATCGTAAATCCTAAACCAATGGAGGAAAAGTGATATAAACTTCAAGCAAACCATGGTTTATGAAGGTCTACAATATGGTGGCAACAACAAATCTGTAGCTTTTCTGGTTTAGGATTTAGAAATTTGATGACGTCATAGCCTAAAATTTGATAAATGCAGCCATTGTTAAACAAATCAAGATATCAATAAATTTCCATGGCAGATCTACAGCAAAAAACATTAAGTTCCTTCCAAGCCATTTGATTAAAAAAAAACTGTAATAGAATTTTACACCGACCTTTTTAAAGATTTGAGCCCTATGTTTTCAAGGACAGCGCCTCAAGTGCAAATTCAGCTTGGGTCTCCATTTGTGCACAAGGTGAATGGACAAAACCTTATTCACAAATGGCCCAATAACAGAAATTACAGATTAATAATTTATGCTTTATGAAGTGTGATAAAATTTTACAATAAAAGTATGAGCAATAAAAACAGAGATACATTACGTTTGTACAAATAATCTAGGCAAGTTCTTGTCCAACGCAAAATGTGTGTGAATAGACCTTTGAAATAGACATGATAGCACATAGATAGTCCTACAATGATAGGCGTTTTTAAGGTCTTTGCCTGAATGGGGAAACTATCTTTAAGAACCTATTAGCGCAATAACACCTGAAGGAAAACTGGTTCTTTCCTAAAATCTATACGTTTTATAAGATGCTACCAGGTGTCCCAAAAAGGTACTCTTGTTTGAAAAAATCACCAAAGTTTGATTACACAACCGATCTTAGATTTTCTTTTTTGTTAAGTATATCAAAGGCCAAATTATTTTCCCAGATATAGCAAATTTTGTAATTGGTTTAAAAATTAGCAAATTTAGCTCCTTTTGGAGTAACCTGGTTTTGAATCGTACTGCAAAAATCACTGGTAATTGCCAGATCAAATTTTCGTGCATGTAAATCTTCTAATTTGGTCATGAATGACAGAAAGAAATGCGCACTATCATTAGAGACTTACATGATTTTATAAAATCTGAAAATTTTGACTCTTAGGCACGATTGAGTATTTTGCTTAAAACCTATAGCTCAAAATAAGGTTGTTCAACCTGTAATTTTTCTACCTTGTTGTATTAAAAGCAAAACTTTTATAATCTAGAAATATTTTT
>REGL01001133.1:0-13414 GCA_004194395.1 Aurelia aurita complex sp. Pacific | reverse complement strand
AAACTGTGTCGAATTCATGTATTGACTCGTAAAATTGCATGTTGCATTGGCAAAATATGGTGCAAAAGAACTCAAAGCTATCATATACATCCTTGTTATTTGATTTTGTGAATAATCCCATTCTCTAATAAGCCCCCTCTCTTTTAAGCGCCCCCCATTATTCCAATCAGAAAGCAGGATTTCTCTACCAGTCAAACAAAGCGTTCGATTGATCTGCTGGAACGGCTGCGATGAAACAATATCTCGAAAGATGCAAGCATATTTAGGAGATCTTTTTGCATGTAAAGAACTTACAGAAACTGCTCTTAGAAGTCTACAAAACGCTCCACCACTTAAATCCGTCATACCTCTGGGAGAATTTCCAAACAAAATCTATAACTTACAATTTACGAAAACAAGTTTTATGTGAACTTCCTCAGAGGTCTCACACAATAAAATATGGGATAAACTCCCTCAGATTTAGGGGAGCTATGCTGTGGAATACCCTAAACGATGATGTAAAGAATATAGCGTCTGTTGCAGCTTTCAAAAAGGAAATTAAAACTTGGGATGGAACCAGTTGCCTTTGTACAATTTGTAAATAGACACTGGCTGCGGTCACACTACTGTATATTCCCGTTGTAATATGAATTGCTTCACTTTCTTGCAATTTGTTTTTGTAGCCAGAAAGTACGTCAACATAACGGTACAATGACACCCGGTCACACAGTGACATGATTTATCATGTGACAACTACGCAAGGCTGTGATTGGTTCATTCTCCAAAATAACGCTGAAATATAGGTCGGGACCTTGTTTTGCCCGTTGCTTCGCATGTGATAATTTTCTTATGGAATCAGCTCTCAGGACCAAAGAGCTGTAACAGCGTTGTATGTTAAACCAAATTCGGTCACATATCACAGCGTAGTTAACCCGTTGTTTTGAAGGGCTACAATGGGGTAAAAACGTCTAGTGTGACCGCAGCCACTGAATTCCTTTGATTAGCATGTATTACTTTAGTTTATTGTAAATAGTTGGTGTAAATTAGCTTTATTCTTTTAAAATTATGTAAATACCACCTGTAAATAAATATATGAATGAATGAATGAACTAACAGTAAATGGCTAAGAGGAAGATAAACTTTATGATGGTAAATATCCTTATGTTCAATAAAAACTAGAATTGAAAAGATACAGAACTTCTTTGGCTCCCATGTAACAAAAGGAACAATAATGGTGTTTGATCCAATTTTTTCCAAATATGTTTGAGACACAAACCCCAGGCTCCATCGGGTCTCTGTCTTTGTGAAAACAAGACAATCTTTGCCAAGTCTCATCGAGCCAGATTTGAAACCATTCCCATATTGGCCAACTGGAAGATGATCTTTAACAGCTTTCTATAATTAAATTTGAATATTTTCATGCAGAAGGAGAATGGAAGCATCCACTGGAAGTCGTATTTGGAGCAAAGCATATAATTTACGTTAATACAGTGGCGAAGTTACAGCGAGGAATTCCGGTTCTTCTAAATCCATTGAGAAAGTGTAATTTGATGGATTTGGTGGTTTTCTTTGGAGTTTAATAAACAAATAAGGGTGTTTCCTGATGGCAAAGAAGGTGTTTCCTGATAATAAAATGGGCATGGTCCTAAGAATGCTTCCTGGGGCTATGTGGCCAGATTCCATCTTTACACCCCCGTCTAAGTACCCCGGTACATTCTACCCCCATGCTTTCCTCGGTGAAGCTTTTTTAGCGAAATAGGTCCCCGGACAAGATGTGAATCTCACCGGTATAAAATGCCTCACAAGTGAAACCTCGGCTGCAAATTCGCGAGCCCCGGGGAGAATTTTGAGAAAATATTTCATCGTAGAAACAGTACCCCGCCAATAATTATGCCGTCCTCGTTGCAGAATTGGAGCTCCCGGTGAAAATTTGACCATACAGTTTTGTCACTAAGCCCCTGTGAATATCTGACCTCTCACCGGGGCACTTAGACAGGGGTGCATCTTTATTTGGCTCCTCCATACTGCTGGCTTCGACGTTGAGTTCATATTATACCACCATACCAATACTAATTTGTAACTAAGGGTAACAACTAACTAACAATACCCTAAATGATATGGAAAATGTCAGTAAGTGACTGAAGTTTTAAGTAAGAACTTCTCAAATAGTGTTGTTTTTCTAAATTCAGTTCATAAAGATTTCCAGGGCCAGGTTGTTCAAATCACGATTAATAGTCCTAATCCGGTATTAGCCTAATACCAGTTTTGAACAACCGGGCCCAGACATATAGATATGAAACAATTTTGATTTTCAAACAACATTTGCTTGTCCAAAAATAAACAAGCCTGAAATTTGTTGTTTCCAGTACAAAACAATCAGGCAATAGTTTTGCAGTATTATGGCCATACTTTTCAATTGTTTACAGTTCTCAAACAGTAGGGTAACCTGACCTCGACAGTAGTGTATCGTGCACAGGCTCCTTTGGTTACTTTTGAACCGTGAACTATGCCCCTTTGGGACTGTTATTGTGTTGGAACTTTAACATTTCTCTTGTTGTTAAAATGACCCCTTTTTCAGTATTGTCGGGGGAATCCAGAACTTCATAGACTCATGCGTGGCCATTGAGCCCCGTGCATGCGTGGCATATTTGTTGTCGTTTTTTGCCTTGGAAGGCACGAAGACGAGAGTTCGTAGCAGGTCAAGAAACAGCGTCAGTATTATCATTTGCAATGTCAAGGCGGAGTTGACGGACGAAAAAGGCTGCGATGGCTGTGTAGGCCAAGAAGCACTGAAGGATAAGGACACCAAATTGAGTATTTACAAGGACAAATAGTTTGTAAGTTTGAATTTGAATATTTCTGTTTGTTTCTTACTCGTTACATCGTTGACTATTTTGTTTGTTTAGGATTACATTAGGCCATACTTCGAGTTTATTATTGTTAAATTCGAGAGTTTCTTATCGTTATTTATTGAATTTAATTATTGATTTGTTTACTATTTATTGTAGCAAACCGTACTGAATATATATACCTCGTTATCATCAAGACCAGTCGTGTTATTTCTGCTGTGTTTTCTAGTGTTGGGGCGCTTGGTACAAAGTCATGGTGCGCGTTAAAACTACCCCTGGACTTGCTCCAAGTCTCGCTCTTGATCAATAAATACGAGAGGGGAAAGAAAGAAAGGACACGGGAAAGGAAGAAAGAAAGGGAAAGCAATAGACTATGACTACCCCTTTCGCTTCCGTTTCTTTCTTCATTTCTTCCTTTGCCCGTGTCCTCCCCTCTTTATTCCTTTCCCCTCCTGTATTTATTGATCAAGAGCGAGACTTGGAGCAAGTCCAAACTACCCCTTGTAACCGAGAGCTTTGCAATTTTATGGTTACTACCAAGTAACTTTTACCAAAATACGCTAATTAGCTTCAATTCACCGTACTTAAGCAGTACAAGAAACAGAACTTTAGCGGTACAAGATTCAGGTAGACAAAGAATCATCTGCTGTTAATGTGCCCAAATTACTTCTACCTTAGTGATACAAATGGCTGAAGTTTGGCCATATTACCACAGGGAAACCAGATTAAATGTAAATTTTTGTTCCATTTTTATTAATTTTGTTATTTGGTAATTTATTCTATCGTAAAATGAATAACGATAGAATAAATTACCAAATAACAAAATTAATAAAAATGGAATGGATTACCAATTAACAAATGTTACAAAAATTTACATTTAATCTAGTTTCCCTGTGATATTACTGCAAATCTTAGCACTGCTGTTTTGTACAGTTGCAATCTGGTTTTGACAGAAAGATTTGATAGTACCTAAATTCTTGTTCTTGCAGTCTTTGTTTTATACACACCTTTAAAAATTTACAATACATGCTACAGATTACTCTACCTACAAACTACTTAACAATACTACAAGTACTATACCACGAGGAGCAATAGACTATGACTACCCCATGGCGTTAAATAAAAAATAAGGATTAAACTACACACAATTACATAAATGCTATAGACATAAGCGATAAATAGTTTACTGGAAAATTTCTAACAATAGATGTCAGGTTGGGGCTGTAATGACTCAAAAACAAATGAGTCTTGCAGTCTTACAAGTATACATAGAAAAAAACAATTTTAGTTTTTGGACTTTTCTGTGGGTGACATTTTTGTTTCAAACTTGACCCTTGGGATGCTTCAAATGTTTTTTGTGCAACATAAACTGATCTAGCTTGCTTGCTGTGATGTCTTGAAAAAAGCAGATGCCCTTCCTTAAATTTCTGAAATAAATGGATCAAAAATGTCAACACAAAACTACTGGTCACAGTATCCTTGGAACATTGGTCAAGACAGTGAATACACTGTACGTCTATAGAAGTTGTCATCTTCAAAAAGATTTAAAATATGCAGTTCATGACTTCTTACCTTATCAGAGAATCCAAAGCTAAAAAGGAAAAAATATTTTTTCAAAAGGAGGAGATTGAAACGCACAACTGTGGTCTAGTGCTTAAGACGCTTGCCCAGGAGATCCGTGGTTCGATTCCCGGTGGTAGTAACTTTTAATTTTCTTGATTTTTATGAGAATTCAAAATTTTCTTCAAATCATATATATGTAGCTACAGATTGTACGATTCTGTGAAGCCTTCCTTCAAACAAAACTAGAAGCTGGGAAAGCAAAGGTTTCCTAGAAATTTCCAAACATTTTTGGCATGGGATATTTCCATAATCATGTACAGTATGAAAATGTTTTTACTGGAGGGGCACCTCTCTAATGGGCACTTTTTAGAAAGAAGGGGTATTTTCAACCTAAAACAGACTGAGAAAGGGCTCTTCAAGGTTAAATGTACAGTAAAGCACTTCTAAAAGCTTTGCCTCCGATGCATATATGTTTTGGTATTTGCAGTACACCTAATCAATGTCTTGGCCAAAATAATGCTCTCTCACGGTCCATGAAATAGCTGAGAGAAGAATTTACACTGGACTAGGTAAAAACATATTCCTCGTAATTTATATAAAAATTTGACACAAATCCAAGAAGACCCTACCTGACCATTTTGTACAACTGATCTGGCAGCATGCCACTTCCATTGTCCGTAAAAACAAGTGAATGCTGTCCGTTTGATAGACCCACATCAATAAATAGCTGGCTTGCATTTACATCTGGATCATATGCATTGTCTATGAGAAAAATTAAATATATATTTTTGAGAACAATTAAATCAATAGCTTGGCCTACAGCACAACCACCCTTCATTGGCAGAAAGGAATATCAAAACTGATCTCATGGTTTTAAACTATACTTTGAAAGGCATCAACAATACAATAACATTTTGATATTGAAATGAAGATTACCTCACAGGTCTATTTGCCAATTATTACTACATTATGTATATAATCTGGCTGGCATCTCAGTGCAATCTGGTGGGTATTTTCCCATGCCACTGTCCACAAACGAATTATTTCTACAGTGTGGCATTCACATTTTGTTATTGAATGAAAACATAGGTAACCTACCAATGATTCATGAAAAGATGTAGTATCAAGTTTTCTTTATAAACTAGCAATAACAATAGTCAGTAAGTGCAGTGTGATGGTTTTACCTGCAAAAGTGTTTTTAATTTTTCATGAGCTGTTCAGTTCAGTGAAGGTTAATTTTAAAATTCCACTACATACAAAAATCTCTGTCTTCCGCCTTTCCGGAATTTACCTCATCAGTAAATTGGCACTTGGGCAAATAACAACATGAGATATTTTTTTTCTTTTTTTTATATTCAGCATAAAAATTTACAAAAACAGGATTACTTATAACAACACTTACAAACCACTTTACTACACTACCAGGATGAGATACCATGGGGAGCAAAATACCATGACTACCCCATGGCTTTGACATAAAGACGAGCAACTAAATTAAACCTACATACAATTAAATACAATTACTACTATAATTACACGCAAACAATCTCTACTGATAAACACTGGAGTCAGTTTCACATTGGATGTCAGGCAACCATTTGAAGGCTTATATAACATGAGTTATTGGCTATGGTGCAATTATTCTCCTGCTGAAAATAGATGCCAGATGCAAACAAAGCTCAGAAGTCAGAAAACGAGGCCAATAGACAACAGGAAATTCTCTTTCAGCACAACCTTATTGTTTCTGCTTTGTGAATAAAATACTAGGAGGAATAAAAACAGATATTATATCTGTGTTCCAACTATACTGTAATACAGTAGTTACAGAAAAGTTCACAAGAAAAATCAACTTACCAATTAATTCAGCAACAGCACTGAAAGGCCATGTATGACTTGTGGAATTTGTATGCAAATACTTGGGGTGAAGCTGTGAAAAACAAACCAGTCAATAATTTGTTGGAAATTGGCAACAAACTCACGCTAAAGATGATTAGTAATCAAAACAAGAAGACTTGCTTTGGGGCAATGGGAATTGATGTGGGTGAAAAATGGTGAAGGTGAAGTTGCGGCTTTTAAAACCAAATGCTGGGATCGCAGACGTTAAGAAGACTTAATTGAGTGCTACTATTTTCGATCTTTGTCACCCATTATGCCCATCAGTTTATCAGGGCAGTTTCCAGTTGCCTCAAACTGTTAAAATGCAAATTTATTCAAAAAAGCATCAAATTCAGTGAAAATCTTTCTTGGTGACTTAAAAATCAATGATATTCCAAAAAACGCAGCATAATGCTATGATCAATCGATTTGCATTTTAGAAACTTAAAAGCTGAGAACTCATTTGTGCGTGCACAAGGGATAAGGCAGGACTTACAACAAGTCAAAACATGTATTTCAATTGCCAAAACTCACAGTTTAGGTTAATTCTTTTTGAATTTTTTTCTTTTAAAGCACTCAATGATCAACAAATAACAGTAAATAAAACTGTTTTTCTTATTAAAAACTTTCACCGAGGTACAATGTGACTTGTTTGCCCGTCTGCCAAAATGGGCAACACCTAGTGAAAATGCCATTCAGACAAGATAATAATCGTAATTGGTGTTTGGCGCTAGCAGCGATTAGGTTTCCCTTAGTTTTCATATTGGCGCATGCGCAAACCAGACGATTTCATCCCACCTTCTAGCAGGCCTTTTCGTTTTACGCGGGCGATCGCCCTCACCAGCGCCCTCGCAAAATGTTTTACGTGGGCTATTGACTGCCCTCGCAAAAACGTATTTCGCCCGAAGCTCCAACAGGACTTCGTTTTCAAAAGACTTTTGGAACGAAGCCGTCTTGATTTAAACTTGTTCCTTCAGTCATCACTCGGTGCTCATACTATTTTACAGAATAGCTCTTTGACTTCTTTACAAAAGAAACCCATTGTGAAGGCTAACCACTAGTGCAGCAGATAAGGTGAAGAGAGCCCAAACGAACTCTAAAATGTCAGTGTTTCTCGATTTGTCATTAGCAAAATGATTTCAACAAGAAACTTGAAAGAACTGCAAAATGAAGAGCAAAATCAGTGGTCCTTAAAAATTTCTTTGCAGTATTTGCAATACATATGTACTGACCCTCTTCTTAATCATCATCGAGGTTCCCAGTTTAACTAAAATCTTTCTTTAAGATCAGGGTCTGTCTATAAAATGAATAGTACTCACAGTTATCTTAACTTTCTTACAAAATCGTTCTCCAGTTTAACCATAGGCGTAGGACACAGGGGGCAAAGGGGGGCTGCAGCCCCCCCAGCATCGGAAAATTTTGCAAAAATCCGCCATAATCGGGCAGAAATCCGCCTAAAGTCGGGCAAAATTTTCTTAAACAATGGATTTTTTATCGGGCAGCCCCCCCAAATTTTATTTCCCCCTACGCCGATGAGTTTAACATTCTGCAGCCCTTCTCCGCTCCTTAGATCAGCCTGCTACAAGTTTGAGTAAAGTTTTCTGACGAAATTTTAATGGATACTTGGTTGTTTTGTTTCAAGGGCTTACATCCACTACTCTAATCGCCTTCTCTAATCTGTTAATGACTTTTGTGGAATCATTATTTATCTTGACTGGGGCTTCACACTCAATCAAGGGAACAACAGGAAAGTTGCTGGCTTAACTGCTGTGACCTTTTGCTAACATAGGAAAAATAATGGAGCAACAAAGAAGAACATTGCAAACACATGGAATAAAATCTTGTAACTTTGCATAAAAAATGTGTAGTCTGTTCGAGTGGACTCTTTTCTCTCTGGTGAAGTGAACATAAAGGAAACAGTCCAAGTTGCAAGAACAAGACCTTGGAAGCTTTCATTGCTTATCAGTAAAAACAAGTAAAACACGAGACTATTTTAAGGGGCGATCGCNTCTAATCGCCTTCTCTAATCTGTTAATGACTTTTGTGGAATCATTATTTATCTTGACTGGGGCTTCACACTCAATCAAGGGAACAACAGGAAAGTTGCTGGCTTAACTGCTGTGACCTTTTGCTAACATAGGAAAAATAATGGAGCAACAAAGAAGAACATTGCAAACAAATGGAATAAAATCTTCTTGTAACTTTGCATCAAAAAATGTGTAGTCTGTTGGACTGGACTCTTTACTCTCTGGTGAAGTGAACATAAAGGAAACAGTCCAAGTTGCAAGAACAAGACCTTGGAAGCTTTCATTGCTTATCAGTAAAAACAAGAAAAACACAAGACTATTTTAAGGGGGCGATCGCCCTCCTAAGCTTAACTACGAGGGCGATAGGACGCCCTTGTGGAAATTTCTTTACAAAAAGGCCTGCTTCTAGCTTTCATCCCACCTTCCAGCGCTTATATGGAAAATTTTCATTCCACTTCAGTGAGATTGCACCTCTCGTAGAGTGGGATCTCACCTGGCCGGGCTGGCTCATTTTCCACATAAACGCAAGATGAAATTACAAGGGATCACATAGAAGGGTGGGATCTCACCTCTCAGCTCACAGGCTGGAAGGTGGGATGATCTTCCCCATATAAACAGGCTCTTAGTTTCAAGAACTTCAAAAATTCTTACATGTAGAGTTAATTGATCTAATTTGAGCAATCACACCTTTTTCTCAACTAGTTAGTGATATTACCAGTTCATTTGATTTTTTCATAAAAACCTCCTTGATAATCTGATTCAAACATTACCAACGACATGGGCATAATGGCTGATGGCAGTGAATTTCATCTATTTGGCAACTTTTTCAGTTGATAATGATGATGAGAAATGAACATTGTGTTCCCAAGATGGGGGGAGTTTTTTCAGTGTAGAAACCATTGTCAATATCATAATCATTATTTTAATTTACTAGTTTGTTCCCAAGAGAGGGGATGCCAAAATGTCTGTTTTGGGTACAACGCATGCAAATAAGATATCTTAAGATATGCAGCGTGATCAATGACCCCTAACTAACCCTTGTGCAGCTGCCAGCAAAGAAAAAGAGTTAAAACATGTTCAAAAAGAGATTCTCCACCAATCAATGGATTTTTCATGAATCTTACGCCGTCGTAGTTCAATGCATCGGGGTACCAAGGCGGGTTACTGCGCCTTGTTGGAAACCATTCTCTGTCTTAGGCCAATTGGCCTAAAAAACTGTTAGGCCGCCATTGTTTCATTCCTTTCGTTATACTTACAGCACTAAGATATTGTCCATCAGCAGCTCTGATTGGGATATTCATGGGCTGATCACTATCCGTGTTGTTTTTCGTTGTTTTATCGGCCATCGCGGCGAATTTTTACATCATTTTACACTCATTTCACAATTTGTAGGTCCAAGTTTTTCATTCAGTCTCGTTTGACAACAAGCTGGCGCGAAGCTGAACAATCAATAATCACGCTGGAGGCTGCCAGGGGGGTTCCTTCCTCAAAATGTCAATTTCATTTTCTGGTGACGTTTCTCAGAACTTTGCCAGTCTATTTCTTATCTATTTTTGCGTTTGGTACCTTTCACTGATCTATATTTTACGTTTGGTACCTTTCAAACGAAGATCTGTTATAGGATCTCTATTGAGCAAATTTTAACATTTCATGCTTTTGACAATATTTTGTGGATAGTTAAAATCTTTTATATGTATCATGGTAACAACATTTTTTGTTTCCCCCAAATGTCTTCTCACACAAATTTTGCGTCGCAGAAATGAAGCTAGATCTCCATCTTCCAATCTTTGATGCTATTGTTGTATTAGGTAAAGTTTGATACAGTACAGTAGACTAATTGAAACAGGCTTGGCTCTTTTCAATTATACTATCGATTTTGGGACAAAACTTCACTTTTCAATTTTTGCACAAAAATATTCTTGCATGAATATTGGGAAAGATTGCAGATTTATTTCAAACAGATCCTCCTATATTCTTTATCCTTACCAATGCATTTGAGGCCGATCGACAGATCAGATCATACCACTAACCCTAAATGTCTTCAAAGTAGAATTGCCTAAATCATTCAGACAACCTCCGCAAATAGATTTTGGATTTTCTATCTCTAAATTCTTTCTAGCGCAAAAAATATGCCAGATCTTAGGTAAATCACAAGAAGGAAGGCAATATTGATATCATAAATCGCAACAATTTGGCTAGGTTGAACAGAAGTTTAGGTACAACGCAACTCATTCAACTGTTCCACTTGATGACAACAAGATTCTTTCATCCCGAAATAACTTTCTTTATGGTAGAAATTGTTTGCATTTAGTATAGGTGTAGAGAAAATGATAAACTGCTGTCTTGCAAACTGCTTCCCAATAAACTGCTCTGCTGTATATTATTCAAAAATTATCTTTAAATTTTCATTTCATTCTCAAATAACTACATAACAATATTGATAACAAAATGAACTTCATGCAGAATATATAAGAAAAACAACTTATGAAACTATTAAAAAACCCCCAAAGTCCAAATTACCAATAAACTCTATCAAAAAACTGTTCGTGAACCTATAATATACAATAACATTAAACGTAAAAGACTAAAGGAAATTTGTGTTCTTATCACAGACGGATCTCAATCAATCTTCATTGTTATGAAGCACGTGGTTCTTGAAGGTTTGATATGACGAAGTTTCTGAAATGAATATGAGGTCTTCTCCGTGTCAACGATTCAAGAAAAGAGAAATGTCTTTCTTTCTTCCTTTCTCGCTTTCTTTCTTATGATTCAACTCGTTCAAGCTGCAAAAGAGTTTTTGTTTCAGTTTCTCACACTCCAAGGTTGTTACCTCCCGATGACGTTCATGGGGCTTGGGCACTACAGGAAAACCGACGAAAACAGGAACGCCTTTGTAGTTGGAGATCTGGACACTAGCCAATTTGTTGCGTTTCAGTAGCCTGGGAACTAATCTGAAGTGCTCCTTCACTGCTACCGTCCTCGTTCTGAATAAACGAGCCCCGCTGAAGCAACAACTTTCGCTTATCGAACGAAGAAGGAATGGTTTTGGATAAAAAGTGCTAGGTTCGAATGCTGTTATGACTTATGACCATTCCANCACACTCCAAGGTTGTTACCTCCCGATGACGTTCATGGGGCTTGGGCACTACAGGAAAACCGACGAAAACAGGAACGCCTTTGTAGTTGGAGATCTGGACACTAGCCAATTTGTTGCGTTTCAGTAGCCTGGGAACTAATCTGAAGTGCTCCTTCACTGCTACCGTCCTCGTTCTGAATAAACGAGCCCCGCTGAAGCAACAACTTTCGCTTATCGAACGAAGAAGGAATGGTTTTGGATAAAAAGTGCTAGGTTCGAATGCTGTTATGACTTATGACCATTCCAGCACGGGATTAGGATAAGAAATTCAGTTGAAATACAAAGCCATTGCAACAGTGTCCTACAAACACTTGACATCGGATTTTGCGTGAAGTAAAGTCTTGCCAATACTTGATTCATTGCTTGGCAAAGTAGCAGAATAACTAACAGAATTGTTGACAATATCTAAAAATCATCCACATCTCAAGCGCAAAAACTTTATCTTGTCACCATACAAGGAAAGCATTGGTTGGCACATGCAAATCTCTCCAGAACACACGCTAGCCAATCTCACAACTTTCTCAAGCAATACTTGCTTCTTTGGCCAAAGTAACCAGGGATCGTGCAAATTGTTCGATCGATTTTCGACACAGTAGTGAATTGTGGAAAAACAGACGATAAAACTGCTTAGATACCGGTACTTGGATAAGAAATATTTTGCTGACTTTATGCCGAAAATATGAAGTGCTGAGTTTTTCATTAAATATCTACCGGGGGGTGAGTCAAAAGGAATCCCTGTTTGAAAGACCACAGATCCCTCGATATGAAGACAATACTGTTGGCAAATATGTCATTCAATGGTGAATATGTTTAAATATATTCTAAATTTTATCTGCCTGAAATCGGAAACTCCGTTTTGAAATTATGAGAGATTTTCTCGAGGAAGCCCCTCCAAGAAACCTTCAAAACTTGCATAAAATCACGACCAAATTACTCGTATGTCTATGCCTTATAGCAATGACTTGTACATGCTTTGGCACGTTTTATCCCTTTTGAGAGATGAAAATGTCATCTCTGGAGGCAAAACGACATTATTCCGGACGATTTCATCTTCCCAAGGGGATAACACATGTTAGAATGGTTTGAACTCATTGAATAAGGCAGAAAGCTCGGGAAATGTTGGTCGTTGTTTTGAGCCTGGTTTGAAGATTTCTCGAAAGGGCTTTCTGGAGAAAATCACTCATGATTTCAGAATGGAGTGGCCCATTTCAGTCAGGTAAATGTTGTGGTCCATTTGAACATGTGTGCTGTTAAATGTTATGTTTCCCAATATCATCATGTTGATATTCAGGGAATTATGATTTTTCAAACAGGGATTCTTTTTATTGACTCACCCGGTAGATAACTTGGATGTTTGGCGAGGAACAGCTGAATTCACTTGCTGAATAACTCATTTCTAATTAATTTCGGTAGAATTCAGCTCGGAAACAGCCAATCAATTCAGACGATTCCTAAGTTTCCACCAATAAACTGCCACTCCGCGCCATTCATTCCAAAATCGTCTCTTTGGAAAAAATTCAACATGAACCAAGTTTTTTGAAAACAGCTTTCCCGCTTTGCGATCTTCTGATCAAAGTGTTCCATTCCTAGGTTCAAATCCCGTTCAAAATGCTTGTGAACATTACTACGATTTCAAGAACTCGATACAGTGGGGGAAGTTCGACGGATCAATGAGATAAAATCAAGTAAGCTGTAATTCGTTGTCTAATCTTAGATTCAAATACTTCATCAATACTTATATCAAAAAATATGCTTTACAACGAACACAGAATAGATTCAATTCAAGTAACTGAAGATGTTTTACTAACAATTACACGGGTCTCTATTTACGAGGAACTCTGATGCGCAAACTGAACACTCAGATTCCCAAAAGGTAACGAAACTTCGATGACTGGAAAAAATGCTCACAGTCTCCCCATTTAGTCCAGGAAATTAATACTTTATTGTCCCATGCATGTCGTACTGTATTATTGGAGTTATCTCAA